>LYNE01010247.1:0-15001 GCA_001662545.1 Rosa x damascena | reverse complement strand
AAGCCTTAATCCCTTTTATGATTGTGTGCATATGTTGTGAGCATGTATATGGTCATTTTACACATATACCCACCCGCAGCTAGTGCAGTTTTACATTGATTACAATAAATTGCATCAAGGTATGTACGTACTGCATATATAATTACGGGCAACGGCTCCGGTACAAATTACAGATTTACATTCATATCGATCGGGATTCATTGATGATTTTGAGTAAGCTTGGTACGTATGAGAATACAGACGATCTAGCTAGGGCTACTCCATGCTTGATGCATCCTTTTCTATCCGAAGGTAGCAGCTCAATTATTCTCTGTACCCCATCGCCACACTCTATACAACATAGTAACTGTTGGTCTCTTCCCTACGTTATAGTCAAATGAGTACAGGTTTTTTTTTTTTTTTGGTAAAGTAATAAGTTCATTAATTAGAACGTTAAACTTTGCCTCATTAAATAAGAACCTTGGCCGAAAAATTTTGACCAACAATCCAAAGAAATTATATATATGTCCGACACAAGAACACTGCTCCACAATGTAAATTTTGGAAATCAAAGAATGAAGCCACGATGGAGGTCCTTCCGACGTGCTCAAATGAGGAGAGTTTTGTATTCATTAATCCCTTTTACATCTATTGTCTAAAATTAGTTTTCTGTTGATTTTTTAACTTATGAAATGAGTGTTTCTAGTAGTATCTTCAAATGTTTTCAATTAACCTCTCCATTTTTTTATTAATGAAATGGCGTGATTATGTTTATGTGAAATGACGGTTACGGATAACGAATTAATAATAAGAAATTATTTTACATAAATCCTCCCAAACTAAATTTGACATAAACCCTAAATATGCTCTAACAATGGGAGGCCAGACCAAAATTCACAGTTGCAAATAGCAAAAGAATCGATCATTCGATTGTAGCAATTGAGTAAAAGCATCAATTGCCTTAAAACAATCAAATGAGAGAATTTTTCATTTTTTTTGAGAATGGAGAGAATTTTTCATTTGTTTGCATTATGAATGGCAGGAACGGCTGCATTCTAATTTATGTATTATTCTTCTTTCCTTCCTTCCTTTCGTCTATGTGTAACATTTGTAGTCATTGGAGAAAATGTTAAACAGTGACAAGCGTAGCCTGTGGCCTACCATTGTACCGATATTATCTCAACTTAACCACCCGATAGGTGTTGAGTTTTAATCACAAAAGGCCTCGGTACAATTGGATAAGAGCCACCCACTTATAAGTTATATTTTATTATCACTTTTCCAATGTGAGATATTTCCTCTCCAACACGCCCCCTCACGTGCAACCTAACTCTAGGTCTGCACATGAAATTAATTAACAATCTAATTCCCACATTGGAAATTGGGACACAAGTCTCATTTCAGAGACTTGGCCAATATAGCAATCTAAGACCCACATTGGACACTTGGTAACAATCCAATCGGAATATTCCGATGGCAATATAAGGAACCCAAATTCAGGCTTATGACAATTGGAGACGCAATTGGAGAGAGACCTGCTCTGATACCATGTTAAACAACGACAAGCGTGGCCTGTGGCCCACCATTGTACCGATATTGTCCCAACTTAACCACCCGATAGGTGTTGGGTTTTAATCACAAAAGGCCTCGGTACAATTGGGTAAAAGTCACCCACTTATAAGTTATATTTTATTTGTCACTTTTCCAATGTGGGATATTTTCTCTCCAACAGAAAACAATGCAAACACCAAAAGCAAATACCAAACAAGCCATTATATGTCTATTATTGCCTCTTAGGCGAGAGGTGGATGCCTGTTTAAGTCATGATAGAATGGAGGTTTCAGTAATTCATTTATTTTCATCTTGATGAAAAATATCATTGTTATGATCTGAACAACAAAAAAAAAATTATGAACAAAGTCCAAAGTAATCTCAGTCTTTTATAGATATAAATATATGATTAAGGGCATTTTTTTTTTTTAGAATAGAAGAAATTCATTAATCCAAGAAATTATAATAACGGGGATGACTCTGTAAAAGCCAAATTACTCCACTAAAGAAGATGAACTACTCATATCCCAAATATAGAACCAGCGGTTAGAGAAACCATGAGCCGATAGAGGCCAAACTCTAACCATCAACCTTTTCCAGGAGTCTCGACACATCCTTATAGCCAACCTCAAGAAGAAACAATCCCCTTCCGACACCATATACCAAAACCGCCAGTATACGTGTAGGGGCATCTCCCCATTACATTGACAACAATAAAACATCGAAATTAAAACAAATAGTCCCTAGAATTGACACCATATATAACAATGACTCAAATTTGCTCACCACTAATATTTTGGTAGTGATACTACCACTCAATACAAAACTGTCACGTGTTATAAAACATAATTATAGTTTATCATGATGTTTTATTAAAAAATTATATTTTAAGTATTCAATTAATTATATATGACGTGACAAGTTTTAATAGGATGCTAATATCACCACAAAATAGAAGTGGTGAGCAAATTTGAATCCATGACACAACCACAAAACCAAGACACCAAACCCTCGCTCAATCGAGGAAGGACTTATTAGACCTAACCAAAAATCAAAAAATAAAACCTAACAAAACGATAAAATAGACTGCAACTATCAACTTTCCTCATCTACGATGCCAGATCCAGCAACTTGGATTCAGCCGCAATAGAGTTAGGGTGCACAGCTCCGGTAAGCTTGACTTCAATAATGACACACCGACCCTGTGGAAAGATCTTGAAATCAATGACCAACAATCTGAGTATATACCCGCAGGACATCAATTTCAGATCACCCAAAGTTTCCCCCAAATCCATAAACTCACCAGCCACTTTATCAATCCCCTCCAAAACTGATGTAATCTTCAAAAGATCAACCAAGTGACCCATCAAACGCAGCCAAACCAATCCCACCAAACTTATTTTAAAAAGTAATTTAAAAAGTAAAAAAGACGTGTATATATATTGGAGGTTGAAAAAGAATAATTCAAGATTTCAAAAGAAAATTTCTCATGGAATTCACGCTTCCTTCTTAAAATACTAGTGCTTCCTTTGTTATTTCGGATTTAACTTTCATAAATGATTAAATTCCAAGTCCATTTTTCTCAATAGTCAAAAGATATAATAACATTTTATTTTATGTTTTTTTGTGAAATGCAGGAGACATAATCTTCTATCGTATCATATCGGAAATCACAAGAAAATGGAGAGAGAAATGGGTTACTGTGAACTTGACGTGTCAGTCGGGGCGTGGCGGTAAAAGTACCACGTGGACGGCAGGCATGGCTCCCCAGACCCCATCCCTAGCCTAATAGAATAGGGCTTAGTCACAACTTGACCGCGGCAAAACACAAGTGGTGTGTGTGAGTCGTTGCCTACGCGAATACGACGGTGTTTAAAGAGTCGTTGCTGGGGCTTAGACCAAGTTCGCCTCCTCTTTGCCGACAGACAAGTGCCGGGCCCCACCCCGATGCCTTTGTCCCATTCTGCGTCACCTTTCTATCGTTCATCTTTATCCCCGGGCTTTTAACCCCCACCCACTAAAAGGGCCCACCAAAACGTTGATATTTCTGGGGGAGTAGCCCTTCTATGCGCTCAACCTCATGCACCTAAAGTATGCGGTGTTCTCTCAGAGCGTGGAGGACCGATCTGAGATTAGGCGCATTATCGATGATTATAAGTCATATTTGGCATCTCTACACTCAATTCAGATTAGTCATGTCCTCCGTGAAGCAAATAGTGTAGCTCACAGGTTAGCTCACCTTGCTAAGTTAAATTATCTTAATGATGTTTGGTTAGAGGAGGCTCATGTTATTATTCAGGATGTACTCTATGAGGACTCATGTAACTGTCATCGAGGTCAAGGCCCTATGTCCCCCTCGATGCATGATTCTAATTTTAATATAATAAGTCAGGCGTGGGGATGAGCCTCCCAGCTTGGCTGGGTTCCAAACCCCTTCGAAAAAAAAATGACCTCTTTTTATTTTTATTTTGAGAAGGTTTTTTTTTTGACTAAATTATCAAACTTCCTTTTATTACAACGAAACAGTATATCAACGAACAATGGCCTTTTGATTATTTAGAATTTGACAATGGGTAGAGAGTTTTGAATGATAAAAGTAAAAAGTATATTGTTGGGGAATGATAGTTGTTGAACTCACATAAGGAGTGTGTATGGATTTTTTTTTTGTTTTTTAGGTAAAGAGAGAGATGGAAGAGGAGGAATTCTCTTCATCACTCCATGAGATTAAAGAAAAAAAGAAAACAAAGGAGGGGGATAATCAAGTACTATTTCAATAACTTTTAAAAAAAAATGTGAGGAAGGAACTTTTACTATGCAACTCACCAGAGGCGGCCCTTGGGGTGTGCATGTGGTGCAGGTGCACAAGGCCTCTGATTTTCTAAGGCCTCCTAATTTCGTAATGCCTTTATGTAAATATATATAAATTAAAAATGTAAAAGTACATGATGAACCATTGTAGTTATTTGATTTGACATGATATGTCTTGGGTTTGAGTCCCTTGGGCCTTTCTATTTTTATGTTTTTTCTTTGATCTTCTTCTCTGTTCTTTTGTTTTGTCTTTCTTCGTTCCATGTTTCTTCTAGTAAGGTCTCTCTATTTTTATTTATTTTTCCTTTTCTGTTATCTTCATCTCGTTTTTTTATTTGTTTTCCTTTTTCATTTTCCGTCTTTGTTTTGTTATGTTTTTATCGCTCCACTCTTTTCTTGTTTTATTTATACTAAATATTCTTTTTAGTTCTTCAACTGAGATCTTGTTTTATTTATACTAATTAATAAAGCTTCACTTAAATTTTCGCACTAGGCCTCTTAATTTTCAGGACCGGCCCTGCAACTCACATGTAAATATTATTTTGCGAGAAAAATTAATAGTGGTGAGTGTGGTGTGCATAATGTAAGAACAAATCTACCTAATATGAAATGAACGATTTTCATCTTTTTTACTAGGGCTATAGTCATCACAATGATCCTCTTATTCAACTATGTATTTCAACTATTTTTGGAATATCTCATAACATTTTTGAACGTTCAAAGTTTCTATCATTTACATGTGATTTGATTTCTCGTGCATTGTCCGTTCTTTTGAATGAATAAGTTTGTAAAAATAAGAATAAAAAGCACGAACATAAGCTTAAGTTGTGATACAAAATTTTCGCTAGGATATAAAATATAGTCTACAATAAAATACCAAAAAATCACCTGGCATTTTATCGATAACTAGCTCTGAGTTTTAGGAAACAAAGTAGGTAGTAGTGTAGTGTAGTGTGGGTTTCCAAGACATGGTATAGGATGCATCGGAAAGTTGTACAAAGAAGTATAAAATAAAATAGAGATGGATTGGGTTGGTTAGTTAGCATTTTGATAGTGGGTCACAAATGTCCTTGCATAGGGAAAGCTCCCTACATAAGTTGGTCGGAGATTTACTATATTCATCGGGTTCTGAGACAGCAATAATACATCTACAGCAGGTAGAGTCTAGGGGAAATTATTCTATACACAGAAATAAAATCCTATTTTATCTCCAGGGCTTTCCAAGTCTAAAGGGTGCGTGTAATCCCAAAGTTTGAGGCATGTCTTAATGTCTTATAAACAAACTAACAAAGGACTCTCCTATAACTAGGAAGGAGCTAGCTCTTCTATTTCCTAGGCTTTGTCTTTCTCCGTTTTCAAATATCGTCACTAATATCTTACTGCCGGAAATATTAAAATTTTAAAATATAAAATTGTTGAATTAGCCACTATTCACCCGCTGCATAAAATGATCTAATCGAATGATTTTTCGGTTTCAAAATATTCTACGAGTCTACATAATTCAATATTGGGTTTTTTTTTTCCGACAAATAATTCAATATTGGGTTAGGCCTATCATCTTTCATTATTTTAACCGCCATTTCCAAATGTTAAAGATGCATGCCATGTTCTAGAGCTTGAAGACCACATGGCTCAAGATCACCACGCCATATATGTATCTGAGTCTCGAGCCATGTGGGTTGGTGGTGAAGCTAAGCCAAAACCAATCGTGGATCAAACCCCAACAACGAAGTTGGTATATGTAATATGTTAATATGGTTAGCGCTTGTTTCATCGAGTTGAATTAGTTTACTATGTTGGAATCTGGATACCATGTACTCATGGCATCCACTATCGATTTTATTCACGACGCAGAACCCTAAGATTAGCATTTGATTAAAAAAATAGTTAGCTCGAAGATTGCGAGGTTTTATGAAGAAAGAACGAGCTTTGGGTATTATATGTCATGTTTTCGGCAACGACAGGAAGACAAAGATGACCAAAAGCCAAATGCATGAGGCTACCAAACAACGTCGTTTATTTCTTAATTAAGATCGATGCATGCTTCTCACGTCATCGATCTCTTTGTTTAACTAATCCTTTTGTTCTTGTCTTCACTCTTTGACCTTTCATTATGTTAAAGGGTACTACTTACCTTCGTGCTTATTTAGGAATGAGGAGTATGTTCTTGGGTATATTGGCTTGAGGCTACTTAACAACGTCGTTTATTTCTTAATTAAGATCGATGCATACTTCTCACGTTATCGATCTCTTCGTTTAACTAATCCTTTTGTTCTTGCCTTCACTCTTGACCTTTCATTATGTTAAAGGTTACTACTTAATTACCTTCATGCATGATTGTTTAGGAATTAGGAGTATGTTCTTGGCCTCTTGGGTATTACGATACTCGCGGAAGCCTCAGTGAGTTGTAGAAAGTTAATTTCCAGGTCTTTGAAGAGAGATAGTTTTGGTTTCAAATACACCTTAAAGAAATTCTGATTATCAAGTTAGTCGATTGATACGAGCATTCAAAACCTTAATATTTTGAATTTTGGCCGAATGTGCATTGTCATTAACGTCATGCATTGCTTCGCATTTATCGTCCATTGAAGATGACAGTTAAACTAGCTTGAAGACAAGTGATCAAGGTGACATGACCCTGCTCCGTGACGGTATATTACTAGTCGTGAATTAGGAGGGTGATGAGTTATTACAATAATTAAGGGCAGTTGATAGCGGTATATATATGATACTTGGAGTTATAGAGGGCTGGCTTTATAGAACTAAGTTATTGAGCATACTTCAAGGCAAAAAAAACAATTAATATTCTATAATATCATGCATTTAAAATTTCCATTTATTGATTGATTTAAAAAATTTAAAAATATCAATTTATTGTCTAATGAACACACATCATCACTCGTGGCACTAGTTAAGGTATCAAAATTTGTTTTTTCATGCATGCAACACACTAAATCGCTTGTGTTAAGTCTAAAGATTTCTTAATCTCAAAGTCCAAGCCTCACACAACAACGAGACTCGCTCAAATGCTATGCCACATGCAAGTGTGCATATAGATTGATTAGATTATTAAATTAGCTCATATATTATGTTCACATACATGTTTATTTGAAATGAAAATGTTCACACGATCGATTTCGAATATTCGCACGCAGACAACACTAAGTGGATAGTAATACTACTACTAATTGATCTGGTGTCTCTTGCTTTAGCATGTGAAGGGATCTGGGGATTCTAGATTTTGCAACAACTTGAACTTGCAACCAAGTTTTTCCCATCCGCATTTTAATGAATTTTTTATTGTCATTTGAAGAGATTTTTTGTGAACTCATTTTTTTGAAATCGACATCTAGATCATTCATTTTATGTCTCCATGATTAGAAAATGGGTCATCATTTGGCCTTTCGGCTCTAAGCCCACCAGGCCCTTGCGTTAATTTTGGGCCGGCTCAAAACCTTTTCCAAATAGGGTAGGGTATGAGCCATGCAAATGAAGCCCCGGTCCGGCTCTTTAATCCCTTCCAATCAAGTCCTAATAATTTTCTATTTTTTAATCATGTTTCTCTTTTTTTTCTATAACATGCAACTTATCTATTTCTTTGTGACTGATTTCGTAAGCTTTGTTTTCTATAATTGACATTTTTTTTGTTAAACAAAAATTAATTTTGAAAGATTTGAAGAGTTAGTTAATTGAATATAACCACTTAACTAATATTTATAAATGTAATTATTAACTTAATTAAATCTATCAAACCTAAACCATTCATGTTCATAATAGTAAATCACGGATTATGAACACTACAAGAAATCTGGGCTTTTACCGCCTAAAATTTACGGCGTGCATATATGTGTGCCGTGAAAGCTAGTCATTTACGGCGTGCATTTTAAGCATGCCGTAAATGTAGTGTAACATAGAGCTATTTACGGCGTGCTTTAAAAGTGCGCCGTAAATGAGATCCTATCTTGAGTTATTTACGGCTTGCATTGATAGCACGCGTTAATGTAGTATTATGTAAAGGTTTTTACGGCATTCTCTGATTGCACGTCATAAATGGGATGATGTATTTACGGCGTGCATTAGTTTGCGCGCCGTAAATGGGATGAGCCATTTACACCTCTGCCCGCTCAAATTTTTAGCCGAAACTTGAACTTCCCACTTTTTTTTTGGGTGAAAGGAAATAAAGGTTCCCATTGAAAACAAACCTCTCTCCTCTCAGACGCCCAACAAGAACCTCCAGCTATCTCTCTTGCAAAATCTCCCTCTTGATGTCGAAGCAAAAGCCTATCCTCCCGCAATTGCAGTGGGTAAATTTCTCTGTCATCTGCATACCAAATTTGGGTATCGGATTTCACTTTTTAGGGTTTCTATTAGATTGGAGATTAACATGCATCGCTTCAGATATGGAGAACCTGATCTCGCTGCCTCTCTTCTCTATGCTCTTTTACTTCGAAAACCTAGACCAGATCACCCCACCATGAAACCCAAAATGAAAACCTTCACCACGGTTCTCTGTCTTCCTCGTCGCCTTCTATACCATTCTCTCACTCCCCTTCCTGTCACCACGAACCCTTATCTAAAACCATATACCCAAACGCCACTTTGTCATCTTATTCTTGCTGCTCTGAAAAGTTAATTTTCTAATACTCATTTGTCTAGTGTTTGATTTCTAACTAATTTTAGGTTTTGTTTTATCTGCAATTTGGGTGTATATTTGCAGTGAGTGATGGAATTACTTGAGCTTTTACTGTTGATGTTGAATCTCTGTTTAGTATTGTGTCCCTCATGTGGGATTCTAGTGATAAATTGCGTGTTTGGAATCTTGTTTGGGCTGCAGGAGTTTGGCTTTTGATACAGTTGGTTTATTGTGTGTGCATTTATTCGCTTGCTATCTTTCGACTTCCACCGGACCTGTGGCTGGGACTCTGTATCTGTCGACGGCAAGAATCGGTTTTTGTAGCGACCGACCGTTGACTTTTACTGCTCCGTCTGGACAATCAACTTGGAGCTACTACAAGGTAACTACTAATTTGACTGATTTTGTGGATATTGGTTTTTGGTATTTGAGTAAATTGATTGAAAATATCTGTGTTGATGAACAGGTGATGATACCTATGATGAATGTAGGGACAATGAATCCTGTGGTGATTACAGAGATCCCGACGCTGGAGAAGTACCTTCAGATTGTCACCACCGATGGACATGATTTCTGGTTTATGGGGTTTGTTAACTTTGAGAAAGCTTCGCATCATGTACTAGACAGTGTGTCGAATTTCAGAGCAGTTGGGACCAATGAAGTGCAACCTGTTCTTGCTTAGAAGATGAGGTTTCATTTTGAATCGTCCTATCTTGGTTTCAAGGTCTGAGTTCAATAGGTTTGCTTTGATTTTTGTGATGCAAATATTGTACTATAGTAATCACGTTTATCTGATTCCTGTAGTTCTTATATCCTCTGCTTCCCTGTATTTTATATAGTTATTATATACACATTCCATGCATGTTTTAATTGAAAATTTTAGTTCAATATATATAGTGAATTTCCGCAAGATAGAAGATTCAAGTTGATTCTAAATGAGAGAATGAAAGGACATGAGAAAATTTTCTATATATTACGTTAGAATCACATAATGTTCCTTGAAATACAAAAACTCTTCCCCTTATTTATCTAAATCATTTTGTAAATGTTGCACTCTACTATCCCAGAACAACCAAAACCACTCATCATAGAAATTCAAGAACTGATGCATCTATTTAAAAGCAGCACGTGTGCACCAGGAAGCAGCAGCAAAGTGCAGCCAAACCGCAAAAAATGTAGACAAGAGAGGCAGGGGATCAGCAAGTAGTGAAGAAGAACGAATTAAGGAGAAGCCACAAGTTGATTGCCTCATAGAAAAAGTTGATTGTCTCATAGAAATGATAGAGTACTGGTTCACATGAATTAACCAGTTAGTAGGTTCATTTGGCATATTTCACTTTTTAAAGCTCATCTAACCACATTATTGTTATTATAGTATTTTTTTACTTTTGTTCATTAATTGGTCTTGATCTTGCAGGTGTGAAAAGATTTACTTGTCTTTGCTACTGATTTTGGCTTGGAAATCACTTGCTATAAGGGTATTATATATAAAAGGTACTACACTGGACATGACCTTTTTCTTGAATAAACTATGAGGACATTAAATTCTCAGTTGAATTCTCAACATGTTTAGTGCCTCTGACTATCTATCTCGTGTGACTTCTCAATGCATGGGGTATGATCACAAATGCTTTGAGTCACATTTGATGACCTATGAAACATGAAGTACTTTTCTCTTCCTCTCTCAGTCAAGCTTGGGGAGCAGCTTAAGTTTCTTCCTAATCAAATGAAAGGTAAAGTATTTTATCTATACAATTACAACCATGTGATAATCCTCATCTTTTGTCTATTTTGCTGGCAAGTTGACATATATATGTTTGTTAGGTATGTTCTTGTTTTCAGTTTTTTTCTTCTTTTTGTCTTTTTTCGTTTCACTATTATTGATTCTCTTTATCATGGCTGAATTTTGCTTCCATTCTAACGACAAGGTTCTCTATATTTGATTTATGCTTTCAGATATGTCCTCTATATTTGTGTAAAGGTGAGTTTGTTGTTTTGGCTAATTGGTTGTTTTATTAAGAATAAATTTTGAACCGAAAGCAAACTATAATTTTTGTGCAGTTGATCATCGCTCCCATCTTATATTGTATATTCTCTTGTAAAAAAACACAGAACTCCTCTATATACCATGGTGCCAAACTATTATTTGGAAGACACTATGGTTACCACAAACTTTAGACTGGGAGTTCTTTTGGATTTAGTTTGGCTTTCAGTCGGTGCTCTATTTTGGCTTTGCTTATGTGTTTGGATTGCTGGTGCATTATGTCAAACATCCTACATAACAGCGGCTAGATTGCAAATTTTATTCATGGAAGGCCAGATATCCTAATAAAGCCTCACCCCTGCAGTTGGTAAATTATTTGCTTCAGATATCCCAATAAAGCCTCTTACTGCAGTTGGTAATTTTTGTTTATCCGATGGGTTCAGCAATTTCTAACTAACGTTTGGTTTACTAGCTAGATAAGTACCTAATAGTTTGAAACTTTATATGAGCAGGTGGAGGGGGTGAATGGTTTGGTTTCAGAACTTCTTGTTGTAGCAGCGCAGAAGAAAGCCATGCTTGATGAATGTGAAGCACTGCTGGCTTCAGCAGCAGCTATGCATTGTTTCAAATTTTGTTTGGTCTTTTGCTTACTAGAATTTAGGGACAGGGGTTTAATTGATTGATGTAATGAATTCTGCTAATACATTTCCAACTTTTACTTTGTAAATGAGATTCATTATAGTGAGGGTAATATGAGTATGATATTTGAACAAAAAGTTTTTTTTTTTTGTTTGAATATACCTCATTTATGGCGCGCAGTGTGCACCATAAATAGGAATTTAGTCATTCTTTTATGGCGTGCAGTGTGTGCCTTTAATAGAATGTCTTTTACGGCGTGCAATGTGGGCCGTAAATGACCTAAATGACATTTGTGGAACTACTTTTACGGCATGTTAATTGTTCTTTTATGACGCATTTTTGCACGCCGTAAAAGACATGGGGTCTTTTACGGCGTGAGCTTTTACGGCCTGCTTTTGTGCGCCTTAAATAGGTTTTTACGACGCACATGGTGGGTCGTAAAAGACCAGTTTTGGCGTAGTGGAATACCCAAACCATCATCAATTTGGCATAAAATTTACAAAATTGATATACTGAACATATAGATCTAAAAACTGAATAGTCAAGATACCAATATGTGATTGAAAAGTAGGTCCAACAATAAATCCCTTAAACATGCCAATTTTTTTTGGCCATTTAAAGAGATTGCTTATTAAATAAACTTTTTTTTATCACATATCGGCTTGATCATTCAGTTTTTAGGTCTTCATAAGTAGATAACTTCTGCAAATTCGGCCAAAGTGATAATCATGAAGGTATCGAATTAGATCAAATCAATGAATGAACTAAATATGTTCAACATGAACCGTTCATGTTCATAATGATAATCATAATTGTGAATACCTTAACTATAATTAATTTGGTTGATAATTTCTAGAAGTGATATACTCATGGAGACCTAAAAACTGATCAGTCGAGATGTTGATATGTAATCAAAAAGTGAGTCCCATAAAAAATCTCTTCAATGATCATCAGGATAGGAGGAAGACCGAGCTAAAATTTGACTAAAAAATTACTAGCATTACTAAAAATGCTCTTAGTAGTTCTCAATAAAATTGTTTAAGCAAATCTAACAGGATTGGTTGGTTGAAAGGAAGAATGCTATTACTTTTAATTTTTCTATATAAATAAAAATGGATAACTGAAACTCATGATATGATTGGGTCATGAGAATATTACCTGAAGCACCTCACTTATATCAATGGCTATAATGTTTTTACTATATAAATTAGTCTCTAGCATGCTCTTCTTGCGTATGATAAATGACATTTTTATTTTATTGTTTTATATAATATAAATGGTAAAGAAATAAAAACATGAGTGTTTGTATTGGGAACTCTAAATTTGCTCACTTGACCTCACTCTATTATCAATTATTAAATGACATATATAACCTACTATAAAATGACTATTAAGGACAATAATGATACCAAAAAAATATTATATTTATTTTATGTAAACTTTCCAATTCAATAATATTAGATTGTATTCTTTATTATTTTCCTTATCTATTTTCATTTTCCAATTTCACTAGATACTCATTAAAGCTTTCATATATATTCAATAAGAATTAAAAACATGAGTAAGATCATGTGACATAAAAATGTATGATATATATGTTAAACGCATATTGGTGAGGAAAAACAAAATAAATCCTATTATGATTTATGAACTAAATCTAAGTCTATCTATTATATTTGCAAAATAAAAGGAAATAAAAAAAGGAGCTAGCTAGCAATAAAAAAATATTTAAATAATTAATCATGAGGTACAAAAAATAGAGAAAAAAATAAACATTAAAAAAATGATTTCTTCATATATCTTTTTTGCACGGCTAAAATAGAAAAAAAATTATAAAAAAATAGAATAGTTCATATTATTTTCTTATTGATTAGAAATTAATTCTTGAAACTCAATATCTTGTGTTTGGTTTTTTTATTTTTATTGGAAAAGAGATTTATGCATGTTGTTTGATTAAGAAATGTATATGTAATTAAGATTTATAGAGTAATCAAATAATTGAAAAGACTAAGTATTTTATTTTAAAGATAATAATTTGTTTGCAAATTATATGAGTGAGGTTATTTGAGGAACTTTAGTGAGGTTTAGTGAGTAAATTTAGTATTTGAAAATTTGATAAGAGGTGCAAAAAGCATAGAGGTTAAGTGAGTAAATTTAGAGGTTCCAATAGCAAAACTCTAAAAACATAGAGAGAAGATAGGTGGGTAATGACCAATTAAGTCTCACTTTTCCTTAAAACAAGAGGAAAACTCCCTCTACGCTAGGGTCTCTTTTTACGGTTGAAAATTTTGGCATAGCCGTCTTACGTCCATGATGGTAGAGGAAGTTTCAGCCCATGGTTGCTGCTCTTACATTAATCAATGACAATGGGAGGGTACCTTTCGGTATTGCTGGCTCGTCTATGATCTCTAGCCACTCCTATGTAGTTGGGAGACTCCTTTCGCAAAAGTCATGGCTACCATGATTAATGTTTGGGGCTTGAAGCAGAGACTCTCCATACGAAATCAAGGTGACCGTTTCATTATGAGATTTAATAAGGAAAAGGAAAGGGACAAGATCTTGTTTGGGGGGTCGTGGTTCTATGGTCGATCTATGTTGGCGCTAGCGACTTATGATGGTTGTTGTGAGGCGGAGACGATACCTACCCCAGCGATCCTGGTTTGGGTGGAAGTGCTCGGTCTTCCTCCTATCCTGATGATCATTGAAGCTGTCTCCATGATCGGTGCTTCCCTTGTTCAGGTCCTTCAATTGGACAAATCAAACATCAGTAGTGGTCTGAAGGCTAGGGTTCGCATCTCTAATTTGATCTTGACACCGGTGATGCAAGCTTATCCTCCAATGCTCTTTGAGTTCTGGACCGGAAAATCAGGTGCTTCTGCTAGGGTGACGTTCAGGTATGAAAAGATGGTTGGCTTTTGTAGGGTCTGTGGCTTGTTGAAACATTTGGATTCCGCTATGCAGGGGCACCAGACATGTCCGAGACCCATGTGGTGGTTGGAATGCAACAATAGCCAGGGAGTTCGAAGGCGAGCTATTCTTCTAACCTTAATGCTAGCCTTCACCATGTTGGACAAGGCCAGGTCAGGTTCTGTGCCTCATGTTTCCGTGAGGCCACTTGTGGGCTGCAGCGAGTCGGCAGCGATTGCCAATCCCTTCGTCTCCTTTGGCTTTGTCCTCTGTGTGCCTTGTGTCTCAGCAATTGATCTGACTAAGCAACTGGCGCATCTTCGCCCCCAAACGGCCCTCCTTAATTATAATCCCACCTCCCCCATGCCAGTCTGCGGTGGAGAGAGCGGTGGTTAGTGGGAGCAAGAGGACGGCTGAGACTATGAAGATGGTTAATGTGATGCCCCAGAAATTCGTATTTACTTTCCGAGGATTTTCCGGAATTTAAATTGTGGGTATCG
>LYNE01010245.1:1732-15003 GCA_001662545.1 Rosa x damascena | reverse complement strand
CAAACTCTATAATCAGACGACAGTGAAAAACTGTCGTCTGATTGAAAAATTGGTGTAGTGTAAAGAAAGAATCGTCATGTTCTTGACATAGCCCAGTCTCTTCTATTTAGTGCTCATATGCCTAAGTATTTTGGGGAGATGCAATTCTCACTGCTTGTCATCTCATGAATAGGCTACCTTCCTCTGTTCTCAATAGTCAAACCCCCTATGCTACCCTTTCACATCATGTGTCTGTCCCTTCGTTTTCTAATCTCCCTGCTCGTGTCTTTGGGTGTGTTGTGTTCATCCATGTTCCTAAGAATCAACGGTCCAAACTCGATGCCAGGGCATTAAAGTGTGTTTTTGTGGGCTATGGTGTTAATCAGAAGGGTTACAAGTGTTTTCATCCTCCTACACAGAAAGTTTTTGTTACCATGGATGTCACCTTTTATGAGGATGCATGTTATTTTTCTCCAATCAATCCTTCACTTCAAGGAGAGAAACACACTTTTTTAGAAGAGAAGTCTTGTGGGATTAAAGTTCAGCTCATTGAAACCAACGACACTCCTGCAGAAACAGAAAAGGCAATTGCTGAATCGTCTACCCTTCGCCATGCAACTGCTGAACAGAGCATTACGAGTTCCGAAATAGAAAAGACAATTGCCAAATCGTCTACCATCCAAGAAGGCCAAGCTCCTCCACCCCTCTTAGATACAGATAACCCTTGTCAACCAATCCCTGAGGAGCGTCCCAATCTTGAGGTGGTGTTTCTTCTAACTCTGATATTGGTGATAGTGTGTATGTTTTGCCTCCTAGGTCCACCCGTGGTAAACCACCTCGTCAATATGAACCAAGTTTAGATGTTAAGTCTAAGTATGCCATAGCTAACTTTGTATCCACCCACCGGTTATCCAAATCCCATGCGTCTTTTGTGAATCAAATATCCTCTATATGTGTTCCCAGTAAAGTGCAGGATGCTCTCAAGGATCCCAAATGGTCTTAAGCGATGAATGAAGAGATGGAGGCACTGGAGAAGAATAATACTTGGGAGTTGGTGCCACCTCCACAAGGAAAGAGAGTTGTTGGATGTAGATGGGTGTACACTATCAAACACAATGCAGATGGTTCAGTGAACAGGTATAAAGCAAGACTTGTTGCAAAGGGATATACTCAAACATATGGCGTGGATTATGAGGAGACTTTTGCTCCAGTAGCAAAGATTAATACTGTTCGAGTGTTGATGTTTCTAGCAGCTAATCTAGATTGGCCTTTGCAATAGTTTGATGTGAAAAATGTCTTTTTACATGGAGAGTTATCTGAAGAAGTCTATATGGATCTACCACCAAGATATGAGGCAAGCATAGAAGGTAGATTTGTGTGTAAGTTAAATAAGTCCTTGTATGGACTCAAACAATCACCACAAGCTTGGTTTGGAAAATTCTCTCAAGCTATGCGTCGTTTTGGGTACAAGTAGAGCAACTCTGACCATACATTGTTTCTGAAACGCTGTGAAGGTAAAGTAATTGCCTTGATTATTTATGTTGATGATATGATAATTACTGGTGATAATTCAGAGGAGGTTGAAAGATTAAAAGATCTGCTTGCATCAGAGTTTGAGATGAAAGATCTTGGTTCTCTTAAATATTTTATGGGCATTGAGGTCGCTAGGGGGAGTTCAGGAATTTTCTTGTGCCAGAGAAAATATCTGCTTAATTTGTTGACAGAGACAGGAATGCTAGGGTGTAGACCTGCTGATACTCCTATTGAGCAGAATCATAAACTGGCTGAGTACCCTAATCAAACTCTTACAGAGAAGGCTCGCTATCAAAGGTTAGTTGACAGATTAATCTATCTCTCACATACTCGGCCAGACATTGCATATGCAGTCAGTGTTGTGAGTCAATTCATGCATAATCCAAGTGAAACTCATATGGAAGCTGTGATCCGTATTATGAGGTATTTAAAGTTTACACCTGGAAAAGGCTTGATGTTTTCAAAGCATAATCATCTGGATATTAGTGGTTATACAGATGCAGACTGGGCAGGTTGTGTTACGGATAGAAAATCCACTTCTGGTTACTTCACTTTTGTAGGTGGTAATCTTGTTACTTGGAGAAGTAAGAAACAAAAGGTTGTGGCCAGGTCAAGTGCTGAAGCAGAATATAGAGGTATGGCTCATGGAGTTTGTGAATTACTTTGGTTGAGAAATTTACTTTGTGATTTGGGATTTAAACCCAAACGAGCCATGGATTTGTATTGTGATAATAAGGCAGCGGTGGATATTGCTCACAACCCAGTTCAACATGACAGAACTAAGCATGTTGAGGTTGACAGATATTTCATTAAAGAGAAGCTCGATGCTAAGCTTATCTCTTTTCTTTTTGTCCACTCAAAAGAACAGTTAGCTGATGTTCTCACGAATGCAGTATCGAGTAAGACATTTCATGACTCACTTGACAAGTTCGACATTCGTGATCTGTATGCGCCAACTTGAGGGGGAGTGTTGGCGTGAGTCATACTTACCTTATTTATGTAGATATTCTGTAATATTCCATGATATGTAATATTCTGTAATATCTGTAGTATTATTAGGTTTACTACTTACCTTAGGAGTAGTACTTGTCTTATTAGGCACAATTGTAATTTGTATATAATTCATTCTTGTAAGGTGAATGAAATATCTGAGTTATTTAGTCAAAATTATCTCTTGTTTTTTGTTATATTTGACTCATACATGCCCTGATGATCTGCCGTCCACGTACAATATATGTCCTATCATTCACGGGGCTATCTAATTCCAACTTATTCAACTTTTTCTTAGGGCTGGGACAGTTCGGGTTTGCAGGAAAAAAAACAAGAACCGAGACCGAACCGACGGGGCAAAACTCGGGTCGGTTTGATGATTTCTAAAGTCTGAAACCGAGCAAAACCCGAACAGACATGGATCGATTCTGTTTCACGATTTTTCGGTTCCATTTATGCTTGAATCTGATCTAACTCTATTTGAATCCCAACCTCTATAAGACTGAAATAATTGGTACGAAGAATTGAAGAAGAAGTGAAGGAGGAGGAGGAAGAAAGAAGAAAAAGAAGGGTCGCGGCGAAGAAGTGAAGGAGGAGGAGAGAAGAAAAACTGAAAAAGAATGGAGGAGGAGAGAAGAAAGAGAATAGAGAAAGAGAATGGGAGAGGTGGGTGGCCGACACTCCAGAAAGAGAGAGGATGAGTTTATAATTTAATAAAAGAACAAAGATGCAAGTGCGGCAGAGAAACCAAATTAAAAGATGTAGAGAGAGGATGAGTTTTATAATTTAATCAAAGAAGAAAGAGGCATGTGCAGAGAGAAACAAAAAAAGATGTATATGTGGATGGGTGGGCTCGTGGGCACATCAAGCTGACAGTAAACATTAAATAAAGCAAAATTATACAACATTATTGTAAAACCTTCTCGGTTCGGGTAAAGAGAGAAATTAATTATGGGAACCGGAACCGAACCGGCTGCTAGCATAGGGAACCGAACCGGAGCAAAATAGCTAAATTTATGATAGAAAACCGAACCGAACCGACCAATTCGGATCGGTTCGAACCGGTTCCTCGGTTTTTCGGGTCTAAAGTCCCAGCACTACTTTTTCTCCTAGGACCTTCCACTTGATCAGATGACTTATTATGACGGATCATGATTAAAATGTAATATTAGGAAAACAAGGATTTCTTATGAATGAATGAGTGAATTTAAATAATATATCATGCATAGTCCGTATATATGATTTTTTTTTTCTGTCAAATTGTATACATGTTTCTCAGATCATGGTTTCTCATATTTCAAAAATTAAACATCCAAATTAGTAATCCTTATCATGATAGCTAGCTATACCTGTTAGTGATGTACTTGAGGAGCTTATCAGTGCCGGTGCGGAAGTTCTGGAGAGTAAGAACAACCAAAGTACCTGAGCTACGATCAACGGCGCGGCGGCACATCTTCAGTACCGAGTCCAACTTGCGCTTTTTGTGACGGAAATCTATGTCGATGGTGCGCCACAGAATAGAGTAGTTGCAGCAAACTCTGCGCCACGTCTTGCAGACCATCTGATACTCTTTTAGGATATCAATTGCTTTCGGATTTGACAGTACTAGTATCCACGCCGTAACATTGTCCAGGAGCTCCGTCCAGTCTCGACGGCCCTGGGCGGTTGCAGAGGAAGACTCTGACTCTACCTTTCTTCTCTTCTTAGACTCTCCCATTAGAGTTGATTGTCCCAAAAGGCCGAAAGGGGTTTGTTTTTTAAATTGGAGGAATTCGTAAGAGGGCTAGGGTTTGCTTGTTGAGCTGCATCGCTAAGCTCCTTGTTTTTTGTTTACGACCCAAAGTTAGAAAGATCCAAAATTTAAGCCTCCAATAAACCTTAACCAGCAAAACCCTAGCTCTATTACTATTTACGACCAATTTAAAAGACAAATCCCTTTTACTTATCCCAAAAAGGAAAAGGAAAAAAAAGGGCAAAACCCTTTTGCCTTTAGTAATGGCTTTTGGGACAATCAATCCCACAACAAATCTTCAAACCTAATTGGGCTTGATCCATGCAGCTCAGAAAGTAATTTTAATCATAAATTGAGATGGGCCTGAGCTGAACTTACCCATTGTACGTTGTTCAGTAGAAGCGTAGAACTCAACGTACGCTGCAAATGCACTGCTACATGTATTTCAGTTTTCTGAGAAGAAGAAAAAGTATACAAAGATAACCATATACAAATTGTAAAGCTAGATTACCCAATATAAGACATTATCCGCTCTAGACCACTAAGAATCCAAAATAAATACCGTGTTCCATCACAATGAAATGAGGTGCTGAGTGATTTTTGATCCAAACAAGAAAAGATGAGGACAAATCACTTAGTAACTTGTTGCAATATAGCTCGCAAAATATACCTTATTGTTCTCGATATTCAGTAGCTCATCACATTGTGAAGGAGGATGATATTTATTTATTTTGACCTCTTAGTGGTCTAGAGTGGCTAATGTCTTATATTGAGAACGATAAGCCACATTTTGCGTGAATTGTAAATAAAAAGTTCTTACTTAATTCCATATACAAAAATGTCAAAAAATAAGATAAATGAAGTCTTAGATGATGCTTATGATTGAAAAGAAGAAAAAACATCACTGATGATGAGTATAAGCGGAATGTCGTGTGACTAGTTCCAAATTCATCAAGCTAGTCCAAATCATGTGAAGATCTTTTCTTCTTGGTCCTGTGAATGTTGAGAACTAATTGTATTAGACCCATGACTTGCAACATGTACTCAGTATCATGAATGTATTAAAAAATGAGGAATTGTTGAAACTTCAAAATTAATGTACTTTTGACATTGATATTTTTTTTTTGTTGAGAAAATAAATAACTTCATTACTTATCCATGGCCAGAAGGCACGTACATCAGATGCTGTCTCATACAAAAAAAAACTCAATGGCACAAGGCGCCAAGCAAAAGACAGGTAACCCTCACTGTTAACATATACGCTCACTTATTAAGCTTAAACAACAAGAAATCAAGTCCTCACTACTAACCCCTCTTTGAAAAGTAAACCTAGTCGCCTAGAGACCTTAATTGATGTACAACTAGAGTAAACTAAGAAGAAAGTAATAGAAGACCCAATTTCAAGTGGTAGGCAAGATACCAGGAGAGCCTAAGGCTTTCCTTTGCCCTTATCTCTAGGGCTGGAAACCGAACCTCCAATTGCAGTTACTGGGACGTTGGCTCTTGTTCTTACTTCCGGCGGTCTACTCGTCTTCTTCTTCAAAGTGACAAGAGGCACATCATTGTCATCCTCGATCAAAGGTTTGCCAAGTAGAAAAGATTGGGAGGACCTGCACACAGGACCACCGCCAATCTTTCCCATATCCGGGGCGCTACCACCCACTGCGAGAGCAAGAGGAGTAGCAAGGCTTGCTGTGACAGCATCTATGGAGGCCATGGAGAGGAGGAAGCGATAGCAAGAGGCTAGAGGCTAGGGTGCCGTAGAAGACTAGGTTGAGAGAAATACTCTCCTAGGTTTTTTTTTTTTTTTTTTTAATCTATGTACTTTTGACATTGATGAAGTAAACTTGGGGAGATTTTATGTATGCATTTTACTCAATCAACTCCCCCTCTTCATTAGCAAATTAAAGAATTCAAACCACATGTACTTAAACAATATAAGATATTACACATGTACTGTATGTCTTTTCATTATCAATTGGTTTTGAATCCGAAACTTTGATCCTAACCAATGTACAACCTGTGGTCTTTGAATCAGACTCATTGCAAGTTGTCCAAGCGTGCAATTCGGTATCTTCTAATTTGTGTATCCTTGGGTATTTATACGAGGATATCACCTTGTCTCTTCACTACACCAATTTCGGAATCAGACAACACATATCAGACGACAGCAAACATTTTAATTGTCGTCTGAAATAATCAGACGACAGCAAGAAATATTCTGTCGTCTAAGTTTTCGAATCCAACAACATTTTTTTCTTGGCTCTTGTGCAAAAGCATTTCAGACAATGGTTGATTTTTTTGATGTTGTCTGAATGAGTCAATTCAGACAACAGTTATTACATTGCTATTGTTCAAGGTTGATTAACACAATGATTGAAAAAAGATGCCGTCTGATTCTTTTTAATCACACAACAGTTATTACTTCTCTGTTGTGCAATTGGTATTAATACAATGGTTGAAAAAGATGTTGTCTGATTGTTTTGATTCACACAACAGTTTTTAGTTGTCTATTGTGCCACTCTCTTTCAAACAATGTACTTGAATTGATGTTGTCTGAATTTTAGGATTCAATAAGTTGGCGCCCTAGTTAATTGACTTTAACACCTAGCCAAATTTTCAATTTTCACTTCCCTCCATTCGACCAAAACCCGAGCTCGCGCCTCTCTCTCTCTCTTTCTCAAAATCACTATCCATCTCAGCCAACCTCACTAACCAGCTCTCTCACAAAGCCTTAGCCATCACTACTGGATCTGAATATACTCTCACTATTCTCAGCCCTCAATCCTCAGCCATCAACTTCTCTCAGATGGATAGCATCTAATCCAAGATCGAGAACGAAGAAGCCGTCTTGCGATACAAGGATCAGAAGCCGTCTTGTACAGGTCCACCAGCCCAATTTGGCTTCAACCCCGGCTGTTGCAGCGCCTCCGTTCGATTCTCTCCCTCATCCACCTCGGAACATAAAAGATTAAGTCCTGCGAATTCCTCCACCG
Source organism: Rosa x damascena (assembly GCA_001662545.1). Lineage (NCBI taxonomy): Eukaryota > Viridiplantae > Streptophyta > Magnoliopsida > Rosales > Rosaceae > Rosa > Rosa x damascena. The sequence continues at coordinate 7,773 of LYNE01010245.1, read as the reverse complement.
CCGGGAACGATCAAACAACTTCATCTTTACCGCCATTCGTCTCTCTTCTCTTTGAATTTTGCAATTTTTGAGTTCGTATTTCTTTCATTTTTGATTAATCGCAGATTTTCATCTTCTATTTTTGTTTTCTCTGTGCCTCTTTGTCTTATTATTGTGTTAATTTGTGGGTTCAGGTACTACAGATTCATCAAGAAAGGCCAAGTCCGGTACCCAATTCAAGAACCGTTTTTTCCAAAACAACGTAATCGAGAAAATGTAAGGAAACTATTTCTGGGTTCTTTAATTTGATTCGATTTTATTTCAAATTTAGGGTTTTTCTTTGTTAATGATTTGCCCCAATTCTGGGTTTCATTCTTTTGGCAAACCCTAATATCAATTGAAACCCCCCACATGGTTTAATCAAGATTCAAACTTCGAATCATGGATTTTCTTTATTTCTGATTGAATTTCAGTTGGATAGGTTTATCATAGTTCAAAGTTTCATTGTTATTCTACTATACTTGGGATCTTTCTTGATGTGTTTTTGTATCAACAATAGTTGGTAATTAATATTTGGTAGTTCTAATATAGAAGCTCTCAGCCTCTATTGGATTTACTTTCATATATAGGCACTCCTTGCTTAACATATCTGAGTCGTCTGCATCAAAGTTAGTCCTTAATTGATATTAACCTTGTGGGAAGAATCTCTCTTGTTTTAGTGAAAGTCTCATTTTAGTAGGATAGGTTTAGTTCTTACTCATTAGGCATGCTTGAGAATGTAATAGGACTAGAATTGGTCAAATTGGCTGTACACATTTTTCAGAAATGACCTCTGAATAGCTATTTGGTTTGCCAAACTTATACCTCCTTTTCAAATATCTATTTTTTTTTCAGTTCTCGACTGAGGTATTAGTAACAAAGACATCTTCCTTCCACTGCTTCTGATGTAAACTTGCTTTGACTTTTTATATATTTATAAAATGTTTTCTTGGGAACCTTGCATGATACATACCAAATTTATTTAAGGTGCTATACAAGATTAGATTCCTTTCACTCAAAGATAAGGAAATTCAGGTTAGTTGATGTTCCTTGCTTTGCTTTAACACTATAAAGTGGGCTACTAGATGATATGTTATTCAGCATTGTCCATTGATTTGCAAAAAACAAAATGCAGGTTAAATTAGACAGAGAGAGATCCTCTCCTACGTGACTGGAGTATAGGTATGGCAAAGGAGATGACTTGATCAAGAACTTGGGAATTATAGCAAAATCTGGAACTTCATGTATCTTTTGCTGTTATATTGAAGGTTACATTTGTTATCTATTTCGAATGAAATTGTTGGAAAGGTAAAAGTTATTAGAATCTATCGTTTGTTTATTTGTCTTCAGTTTGTATACTAGTACCTTTTTCTACTTGGTATGAGTTTTGCATCCCTAATAAATGTCTTATTACCCTGGAAATAAAATGCTAGTAATACAAGATTGATAAATTATTGTTCTTTTGTGTGTGGACCTTGTTGATCTAGTTAAATTAATTAATTATAGTTTGCAGGGGTACGGTTGATGTTAAATATGAAGAGATAATTGAAGCAAATTCAACTGGCTCCAGTTCAATGATTTTCAGGATTGTTCGAATGGTTAGTGAACTTACTTTTATTGATGACACAGACAATTATTTTGAGCAACCTTGCCTTTGTGCAAAAACACAAACTCATTGAGGATATTTATGTATCTGTGCAAGGAATCTCTCTTTGTTTTGTTTATTTTTATGGCACTTGCTTTCTGACTTTTGAATTTTGAATGATAATTTCTTAACTAAAGAGGTGTACTAGGAGCTATTTGCCTAAATCTTGTGCCTAACTCAATTGTAAGTCTCCTATATTTATTAAGATTGATTGCCTCCTACGAAGTGTTCTGATATGGCTCATGAATATGGCAGGATTGTGTAGTTTAATAACTGTAGGTTTACATTTGTTGGTATGTTATGTTCTAGTATTGTTGGTCTATGGCATTTGAAATTTGTATGATTGGTTCAATTAAATACTGTGGTCTATATAGAAACAATGAAATATAGAGTAGTTCTATGCTCTATTGATGTTTATTGAAAGTTCTGAGTTTCTGACCCAGTTGACCTTTTACTGAAAACTGTACAGTTTGGTTGGGAATTTGACATTATTATATTCTTGCAAATTGCAGTAGACATCTTAAAGATCGTTTCAGAACTGGAATCTCCTAAAAATGATTTTTCTAGAATTACTTATGATTTTTCAAAGTTGCAGGTCTGCTGCAGGAATTTCTGAACACAGCAATACTGGGTGTTAAACTATCTCAGTTTCTTGGAAAATAGAACACTGGGTTTCTTATGCCTAAGGTGTTTGTTGAAATGCGTAGCTGAAATTTCTTGACAGACTTCTTTAACATCTTATATCCCATTTTGGTAACTGATATAATTTTAAGCCCAAGTTGTTCATGTTTTGTCTCTTGGGTCTTCTTTAAACAGCAGCCTACAATTTACTAGCTCAGTAAAATTATCATTATCTGGTGTAGGTGTTGGTGTACAGAAGCCTAACCAGTGGCATTTGATACAACTCAATTTGATAGCATCCTCAAAAGATTGAAAGTCGTAAACTTTGTGATATCCGTAAATTTTTTACCGAGTGTTTGTTTCCTAGACGATATGGTTCCACTTTTTATTTTATTTTATTACTTTGCTTTGCTTTTTTTTTTTTTTGGGGCTTTACATTGTGTGAGGTATGTTTAGAGTCTCGCTACGTTACGTACCTGTGTATAGATGCCTATCCTTTCCTGCATTCACGTGAATTGTGGTTCAATTGAAACAAGCCATTTTGGTTTATGTTGTTGTCTTAGTTGCTGGAATGAGACCATATATAATATTGATTCCTTGGGACAGATGAAGCGCTACATACCCATGTCACTTTCCTTTTTTCATCTAATAATTGGGATGGCTATGGCAATTACAATGGTGCCAGAGTGAAAAGGGTGAAGATTTGCCCAAGATATGATATGCCAGATCAAAATCATTCAATTCCCTCTCAGGTGATTTTCTGCAAAATCTAGTGCTCTGTTGTCATTGTTAATCAAATATTGATTCTGTATATGCTTGTACTGGATGAGGTAAGCATGGTCCCATGGCTGACCAACAGGGGAACATTTTTTATTTTAGAGTGCCATTGCTTATGACGTTTTGAATTAGTGTCTTGTAACTTGGCCAACATGCTCTGTTTCTTTTCCAAATGTAGTGAATTTCTATGCCAGTGCTTTGCTAATGTTTGGCTGAAGATAAACAATGGAGGTACCAGCATTGAATTTCTACTTTCCACTTTTATTTGCCAACTTCTGGATCCTCTTTTGATCAAAGCATCTCTGGTTGTTATGCAATACTGCCAGCCTGCAACTGAAGGTATTTCCATTTTTGAAGTCATTTTGCATATAATCTGAAACTGAAGAATGAACTTAAGGGCCAACTTGTCTACTGTCTCAGGAGCAATAAAGTCATTGGCAATAACTTCAGAGTTATGTGGGGAAAACAGATGGCATATGGCTAACAGTATTGCACCTTCATATGGACCCGTGAGATTCTTAATTTCCAATTTCCAGGTCATCAGTTGCATATATTTACTTCTAATTATAGATGTAGGTTATGGAGAGCACCTGTGGATTCACTTACTCCTAGAATAGTAGACATGTTCAGTGAATAAGCTAAAAGTAAATCAAAGCAGGCTCTGAGCCTTTGTTCTCAGTTAATTATATGCAGCATCTCAGCAAGGAAAATTTCTATTCTAGGACACTTTAGAATGCCGGAAAGGGATCACTATCTCATTTGCTGTAGTTATAGGCATGGTTAATGTGCAATGGACTCGTTTTATGGACAAGTTTATATTTTTTGGCTTTATGTATTTATAGGCACTTAGGGAGTGTTAATTCCTATGTAAATGTTGGGATGAATATTACTTATGGAATGAAATGATTTTTGGAATCAAGGATATGTTGTTCAATTGTACAGAATGTATGTCTTCTCTTCTATCTCAGACAATTCAATACCAACAACAAACCATTGTCTAACAAATGAACATGAAGAAAAAAGAAAGAAAAAATTGTTGTCTGAATCATCTATCTACAATAGTTATTAAACATATTTAAGATATAAGACAAATATGTTCTGTTGTCTGATGAAAAGGAAGACCACAGAGAATTGAAAAGCTATCATTGTATGATTTGATCAACTAGTACAGCATCTTGGAAAGCCATATGGTTGAAAAGAGACTTAAAGGACCCATATAGCAAGCAAGCTATAGTACAAGAAAATCTCAGACAACAGTTTATTTTAGGATGCAATAACATGCACACAATGGCTTTAATAGCTTTTCTGTTGTCTGGTTCAAAGTCAGTCAATAGTATTCAATTACTTTGCTGATCTCCAAGCGTCCTTCAGACAACAGCTTTTTACAAAAAAAATGTTCTCCAACTGTTCTTCACACGTCCCATCCTTCTAGGATCTGCCAACTGAAATTGCTTTGCACAAGAGTGAAGGTACCAACTCTGTTGTTCTTTGTGGTATTCAGACAACACACTGGGTAGTAACTGCTGTTGTACTAAATTTTATCAGACGACAGTTTTCTGGTATTGTCTGATTCATGTATCAGACAGCATTGAGATAGACAACAGCAAACCTTATAATCAGACGACAGTGAAAAACTATCGTCTGATTGGAAAATTGGTGTAGTGCTTGCAGACTTACCTGGCTCTACACTACATCATGTGTATCGTCAATGGCGGATCTAGGATTCGAATTTGGGGTGGGCTACATATTCAAGTGTCTTCTTTTGGGCAAAACCCAAAAATTTTCTCAGTACAACTATGCACAAATGTAAGAAATATCATTCTGTATTGTCGTCGATGGACGCCGGGAGGCGAGAGTATTTGGAAGAGAACAAGCAGTGGCTTACTGGCTATGATAACGAGAGTGAGAAACCTGAGTGAAGAAGAAAACGAGGACTCAATCGTTGATTAGTGATGAAAATGACGGAGAGGAGACTGAAAACTTATTCCTAATTATTTTCAGGTGGGCTTTAACATCAAGACGACAACATTTTGTTGACACTATATATAGAAAAAAAAAATTTCTCCAAAATTTTTGGGCGGACTTGAGCCCACCCCATGATGTATGTAGATCCACTTGTGTGTATCGTGACTCTAATGAAGCAGCTCACTGTTTGGCTTGTCAAGCTTTTAATTCTACTAGCTAGCCCTGAATCTTGGTTTATAACGCTTCCGGTTACTATAACAATGTGTTGTTTGGTGATTGTAACCATATTTAAGTAATAGAAGTTGCCATCTCCTCTTCAAACAAAAGAAAAAGGGTCATTGACCCAAAGCCCAAAAATGAGCAAAAATTATCCCACTTACTCCAGCAACAGATTTTTGTTCCCACATACACAATTTGACATCAAATGACCATTTTACCCTTAACTTAATTAATAAATTACCTTTTGTGCCATTCTCATCTATCTCCTCTCTCTCTCTCTCTCTCTCTCTCTCTCTCTCTCTCTCTCTCTCTCTCTCTCTCCCTCCCTCCCTCCCTCCCTCCCTCCCTCCCTCCCCGTTGCTCCCTCCTTGTCGAAGTCGAGCCAAACTGAATTCCGGCTTCCCAAATATCTGGCTCATCACGACGAAAACCTCAGGATGCTTCGAATCGAATTCCGGCAACCTCACCAACTCCATTCCCGTCGGCGTCAGCGTACTCGTCGAACTCAGTCCCGGTGCCATATGATTTCTCCCTATCTCTCTCCAATCTCCAGTTCCGGCGGAGGAGCACTCTCTGCCTTCTTCCTCTTGGTGCTCCAGCAATGAGCTCAACGACATCTCCGGCTGAAGTCGCTGCTTCTGGTCAACTCGTCAACTCGCCGCTTCTGGATCTGGACCAAGACGCTGAACGACATCTCCGGCTGAAGACGACTTTTGGTCCCGAGTCTCACGGTTGAACTCCGATTGGGTACCCAGAGCTTTTCTCTAGGTGCCCAAATCAATTTCTTTGTTTTGGT
>LYNE01010242.1:0-15006 GCA_001662545.1 Rosa x damascena | reverse complement strand
ATAGACATTTCGCCGCGACTTTTAGACAGCAAGGACCTATTGGTCTGAAATTTTGAAGTACAAGGACTAAATGTGTGAAATTAGAAGGTCAGGGACTGAAGTGTTTTATAGTCAAAAGCTCAAGGACTAAACAGTATTTAGTCCCAAAAATAAGTACCTATGGATTCCCAAGAGTGAGATTAGTAACCAACAATTAAAAACAAAATAGAGCAAATATGACAAGCCTTGATTTATGACTTCCCACTATACCTAATTTCAAACCTTGATGCTCCTTGAAATCCCATGAGAAATTGATGAGGATTTGTGATTGGAGCAAAAAGTGTGATGATATTATTGAATATGTGCCCCATTTCAGCCTTGTTTCTCCCTTAGTTTAGTGTTTTGAGTCATTAAGTCATTTTGAGAGTCTTGTTCAGTGTCTGGAGTGAAATAGGCGGAAAATGCAAAATTCATGAAAAATCCTAGCTGGATCAGGATTCCTCACTGTCAATATTTTTACATTTTAATTCCCTTTATTTTCTCTAGAAAATTCTGATATTCTCCTGCTTGTTGTAGGAAACTTTCCCTGGTGAAACTCTTGGAAACTGCAATGATGGAGTCATAAAATAAAGCATTTAAGACATTTGACCAAGCAATGAAGAAGGGAAATAAAGGAGAAAGACGTTTTCAGTTGGAGAATAAAAGAGAAAGACGTTTTTCAGTTGGGGAATAAAGGAGAAAGATGTTTCAACTGGAAAATAAATAAGAGAAAAACGTTTCAGCTTGTTAAAAGACCCCATTATGAGAGGAATTAAGGCCATAAAGGAGATGTTTCAGTTGGAAAATTAAAAAAATTATGATGCAATCCCATCCATCTAATGATGAAGGGTATGATCGACAAAAGCCAACCAATGCTCCCCTATAAATAGGCAACGTCTAGAACAGAATTTGCATAACTTCCCAGCCAAGATCTCTTCTTGGCCTATCACTTCCCAGCCAAGATCACTTCCTTGCCTATCATTTCCTGGCCAAAAACTTTTCCGAGACTCTGCCCAATTCACTCCTCAAACCTCCATCTCCTACAAGACCGTGACCACCATCCACCCATCAATCTACGAAGTTCTTAGGCGCTGTGTCAAGGACGCTCCACCACCATAGTAGAGACGAGTTCATCACCTTGTTGCCAAGCCGCTGAGGAAAGCTTCAAAGTGTAACTATGACTCTATTTACAATTTTTGTTTCGGTTTTGTGTGTTTAGATTTGCAAGTTGTGTAATTGGAGACATGAAATTTTCAGAATATTTTTATTAATATTTTTGAGACTTTCCGTTTATTATTGAGTTAATTTCGAGAATTTTTTATGATGCATTTTACAATATTGTGCCCTTTTATGTGTTCATAAGTTTGCATGTTAGAATAACGGTGAGAGTTCTAGTGTGTTTTCTTAATTTGCCAAGAGTAATGTTAAGGTGCTGAGTTAAACAAGTAGCAATTAGTTCTAAAAAGTGGTAAAAACTATGTTCAATGGTTAAACGATTCTGGAAATTACGTGTTAAATTCTATGTCTAATGGTTAATTTGCACGTGTGAGTTGATTCGAGGGTTAGATAATACTAATAGTTAAGAGAAATACGCTGAGTGTTTTAGAAAATTAGTAGTATTAGGCTTGGTAAGGACTTTTCCGATCCAAGCCTACATTAGAACGAATTAGATAAATGGATTGATCCGCTGAGGCTTTTCATTTGGGCTCTTATCTAGGCATTTAAGATGGGCACATTTTTGTAGCATGTTGAAATGAATTTTCTGTTTTTACACTTAGTAATTTCCGAGTGGTATTGGTCTAGGTTAGGGAAGTCGATCATTGTATATAGTTTTATTTGTTTTGTTTTTATTTTAAGTAGAATAGGAACCAAATTTGAAAACCCCCCATTTTATTCTTTTATTTGTTAATTGACCTTTTTGTGTAGGTGTACCCTACAATCCTCGGAACTGAACGATCCCTGCTTATCCTATACTGACAACTACATTTTGCAGAGTTAAATTGTGAGGCTATTTTAGCCGCATCAATTTGATGGAATTTTGGTTCTTGGTGAGGAGGAAAACGGATCTTGGTGAGGAGGAATATGGTAAAAAATATGCCAAAGTGACCTAGAACCGATTTACCAAGGGATTAAGGCTATTAAACCCCAATCCCTGGCAACGGCGCCATTGACTTGATACACATTTACGCAAGCGTACTTATCATTGTCAAGATAGGGAAGTATTATGCCCAAAGTTAGCGTACCACGGGGATTAGTAGCTAACCCACAATCCTTGAGTAATCGGAAATAAAGACACTTAGCACACAAAGAAAAAGAAAAACAAAAAAAATAAAAATGCTACCCTAAGACACCATGCCTTAGCAATGCTCGGCTTTGGTTCTCACCAAAGCCTAATCAAAACTAAAAGCATAGCGGTGATTATTTACAATGAGTCGAAATTGTCACCGATAATTGTAATTTGACTTTCTAATAACTAAAGTGCAAGAATTTAAATAGAAACACTACTAGAATTATGCTCATAGACATCATGACAATTAAATCGGTGAGAAATACACGCGATGTAAAACAACGTCATTAACATCGATTCCTCAAAAATAGATTTGTATGCATATAACTGACATCAATTTTGAAATTAGCCGGTGACAAAACTTTTGTTTGAATTTTCAGAAAAAACGTTGAGCGGCTAAGTTAAAAAATTTTAAAGAAGCGCGGGGGAGGAAAAGCTCATTCCCACACTCAGACATATTTGGACTAACATTGACTTCAGCTTGCCCTAACACTATTCGACCAAACCTCCCTTTTCTCCTTCATTCTCCCACCTCCGACAAAAACCATCTTCCTCTTCGTTCTCCGCCTCCGACCACAACCCTCTTCCTTGTCTCCGTTCTCCGACTATAATCACAACCTGCCCCTCCTCGTCCTCCACCTTTTCTGCCTCGAACCAGCTCCTCTGCTCGAAGACGGTGAAGAGAATCAGCCTCTTCGTTCTCCCCCTCCGACAAAAACCATCCTCCTCTTCGTTCTCCGCCTCCTCCATAACCCTCCTCCTCAGTTATAGTAGTTGGGTTTTGGTTTCTAGGCTTGGTTTTGGATGATTGCTCTCAGTCTGGAACTGGGTTTATTTTATTTTGAATTGCAAGTGTGTGATATAGTTGCTTAGCTCTGTAGATTTGATGAATGGGGTCTTGGATAGTTGCTTATCTCTGTAGATTTGATGAATGGGGTCTTGGGTTTTGTGGTGTTTACACGGAGAGTGGCTTTTGGGGCTGGTCTATATATTCATGGCATACTTTGGGTTTTAGAAGCAGAATATGTGTGATTCTCTTGGGGTGAATAGCACAATATGATCTTTGGTTTCAGTATTTTATTAGATTTTATGCAATATATTCTAGTCGATTCATCATATTTCAGTTCAATTTTGTACTAACTTTTTTGTTTGTAGTTGATGTTTGGTTGTCCATAACTACAATAAACTTAAAATTTTACGTTTTTAGTGTCTGTTGGATTGAGATAAGACGCAGGGGGAAATGGTTTTATCTTGGCTTTTCTTCTTTCTGAAGTCTTGAGTTCACTAAGAAAAATGACATTTGTTCAAAACTGAATGTTTAAGTGTATTGTTTGAAGGGCACCACTCATAAAGATTTACTACTGTAAATTCATTATGCTTTTAAATCTCATTTTTGCTAATGAAATCTAAGAAGACTGTAATTATGATAATGAAACTTTAAGCTAGTTGGAAATCAGAAAATAATTTTTTAAGTTAACAAATACGACTTTGTACTTTGAGACACACTAAGGATTATAAATAATCTTCTTGCTATCTACTTGAAAGTTCTTTTCCATACCTAAGAGCTGAGATGTGGTTATAATTTGAACTCATGGGATGATATTCTAATGACTCATGGCTTCTTGTGGTTCTAGTTATAATTTTTTGATGTCAATCTAATTAATAGTAGAACATAACAAAGAATGTCAATCTTTCTGTCGTTGATCTTGCTCTCTTTGAATTGATGAATACATATTTCTTGATGCTATTAGCTACTGTTGCATCACAATACTAGCCTCAAATCTGATGTTGAACCTCTAGTTTATGAAGGTTATTCATATGCATGTCCTCTAAAATATATATTACCATAGATGTACTTAAATCAATTGCTTGTTTTAGATAAACCAGTTAATTCTTATTGATCATTTGGACATATAAATTAGATTTGCCAATGCTTTTACTCTGCAAACTCTAATCAAGCATTACTTCAAGACTCAGCTTGTGTGGTTTTGTAACTAATTTTTATACCATGGAATATGATTTGTGTGTCCTCTGTACAGGTGTTAGACCACATTTAAGTCTACTATATGGGAATTTGACAGAGGAAGAGAGGAGAAAAGCAAAAGAAAATGTGGCTATTCAGGATAAGAGCATTACTAGCATGAGCTTCCCCATAACTTAACTTGCATTTTACAAAATTGACTACAAAGATAAGACTCTCAAATCGTGGGAGAAGATTGCTGAATACACCCTCTGATATTTCGGTTAGTTCTCCTACTAAACTGCTTATTAAAGCTCGATTCGTAATAAGACTTTGTATCAGTGTTTCTGGTGCAGTCATGTATTAGATTCAATAAGCAGTTTGTTTCTATGTGCAAGACAAACTAACTCGCGTAATATTACTATAGTTCAATATATATATCATTCTTCATCATTACATACATTAGAAATAAACTGTATATCAAAGAAATGGAAATTAATGTATATCATCCGGTGCATTTTTCATGCTTATTACATGCAATAGCTAATATCATACTTATAACTGTATATAAATTAATGAGAAATTAGAAGGCTGAGGGATGTTTTCTTGCAAATCTTGCAACAATATTTTGTGTGACAAAAGAGAGTCTTTCTTATATCACACCTTCTTATGAGATCTGAAACTCAAGGTCCCTCCAACAGTAATTGTTTTGGCCTGATCGGTGGCTATCAGTAGGATCGTCACCTGTGATCTTGTCCATGGATGAGGCCTTTTCTTTGCTTTTCGCGCTGATGCATTTTATGTACAGCTTGGGAGGAGAGTCTGGATCATGCTTTCCTCCACTGCCCTTTTTGTTAAAAAAATTGTGGAGGCTATCCTGTCTAGGGAAATTAGAATCTGTTGGGTCATTTCAAAGGGGTACTCTGATTTGCTGAGTATTAGTTTTCCAGGCTTTGAGAAAATGAAAGAGAGCTAAACCCATATGTGGCTGCTAATCAATGGCATTTTTTGGGCTTCTATCATACAGCATAACAGATGGATTTTAAGGATTATAGGTCAGGATGGGAGTGGAAGAGCTTTGGGATTGGGTGTGGTTCTGTTATGTTCTGTGGCATCCATTACTACCGACTGTAGTGACTATATCTTTTTGTATTATTATGCTTTTGTCAGCTGTAGTAGCAAGGATGTTCTTTGGGGTGTTTTCTTTATTTGTCTCTGAGATTTCTTAGGTTCTTTCTGTTAGTCTTTGGATTCCTTGTTAGTTGTAGCATCGAGGATGTTCCGTTGGTTGTTTTGTTTTAGTAAAATGTCTCAGTTCTTGTTAACAAAAATAATAATAAAAAACAATGAAATCTTACAGAACTAATTATCAGTCAGCAAAGTTCATTGTGTCAACATCTGTCTATCGGTGGGTTCAAATGGTTCTTCTATTGGCTGTTGGGCCCTATGTTGGCATGAGTCACTTAGACTTATGTAAATGTATCCATGTGTATTGGCTGTAAAGTAAAGTTGACAAACACTGAGCACAAGTTATGCACTTGGTAGGGTGGCCTTTAGTTTAAGATATCAAATAATTAAGAATTCAGTCCACAGCATACTGTAAATTATAATCTATATCAAAATGATCCTTGAGGTAAGAAATGCTTCGATAACAATCTACAAAACTATACCTTCATTATAGTTTTATCAGTATGACATAAGAGAGTAATTCCCATATGCACTTTTGTATTCTAGTTTTTTAAGTCTGCAGACATGAGAAACTAGAGCGTTTGTTGTCTAAGTAGTTTGGGGTTGTTGGGAAATTTGGTAGCTAAATCCTCTAAAAGAGATGATTTTCATCACATCTCTTCCACCTTAAATGTTGAGATTTTTGACTGCTTAACAAGACTTCCGAGATATGTTTTGCCAAACAACAAATCCCCTGTACTATTGTGTAATAGGTCTCTTAAGTATCATATCAAGATAATACTAATGATAAAGTTTGTATGCTAAGTTAAGATGTGCAACGAACAATAATTTTGTATGCTAAGTTTCCAACAATGTCAATTACTACAATCTGACAGCATCATTTACCTGTTCATTTATTGATTGATAAAATCTTGCTTGTACTTTAGGTGCAAAGGTAAATGTAGAGGTATTAGTCTGTGTGATTGATATTTTATTTAGATATTTTTCGGCATCTGGTGTACAAGTGGTTAAGTAAAGCTTAGGTTATAAATAACTGTGTAGTGGATATGGATTTGATGACATGGTACAGATTATGAGCATGCTAAAACAAGTTTTGATTCAAAATAACCCTATGTGAGCTTTTTCACCATGTACCCTTTTTCTTTGGAGTGAAAACGTCATATATGCTTTATGTGTATATTCTTATATTTCTTGGCGATGTTTAGTTGATCTCATTATTCTTTCATTTGATTGATTACATGTCATAGCTCTTTAATGGACTAGAGAATGCTAGAATTCACTTTTATACTTGTTGAAACTTTTATCAATATATATCCCTGATTTCAGAAAGGATAAAGACACTTTAGGATTTTTACCACCATTGCCAAATATAGCATGTGTCTCCATTTGTGCCCGTCGTGGGACTCCCCTTGATTAACCCCTTTGAGCCTACATTTTTAGCCTTTTCGTTCATCACCCTAAAAATCCTTAACCCTAAACCCTAGTATAGTTACATCCTTACCCTTTGTTCTAAAGACTTAGTGGAGCTATTTTTGAGACTTTGCAAAAGAAGAAGGCGTCAAGGATGATTTTGAAGACATGAAGAAGCTCAAGTGTGGGGGGTAGACTTGTCCATGAGAAAATATATGTATGTATGCCGTGAAAGAAAAAAGAGAAAAAAGGAAAAAAAATTCGGAAAAATTATGTGTACGGCTAAAAGAAAAATAAAATAAAAAATGTGTGTTTATTGTTTATGTTTTATGGATTTTAGTCCCCTATACTTGGTGGATATGGAGTTTATTTTAAAGTGAAGGCCCATTCAAGAAAAATTTGGTCTTTGTCCAATTCATAATGAAGCCTCTATAGATGCATGACATTGAAGACATGGTGGATAGTCTCTCTACATCAACAAGTGCTCTACTTTGTTTTTAGAACACTTTTGTGATTTCCTTATCCCTTTGTTTCTTTAACCCTAAACCTTGGCCCCATTACAACCCTTTTATAAGACCTTTTTAATTCTTAAGATGGGATAGCCTTTGATCTGTGGAGATGAGTTTATAACTGTTGAACTTATGGCTTGGGTTCATTGGTGCATGTGATTGATATCCTTCATGAGATCTTTTGAAAAAAAAATTGATATATGTGCTTTTTGTTTCTTATATGTGAGCTTTTCGAAAAAAAATATAAATCATCTCTCACATGTACTTGAGTGAATAAGAAGCTTTTAAGCATGGCCCTTGAATTATGAGAGAAGAAAGAGTGTATATCTATTGTGGGGTGAATCATTACTTGTATATGTATGCTAAGCTCCAACCACTCACCATTGTTGCTCCCAAGTCCTACATGTTTATATGTTGTGTATATGTTTTATTTAACTCTCGAAAAATACATGATTAATTCTTGGTTGAGTGCTATTCTTGGTGACATGTAAGTATGAGATTTCTAAGACAATATGTTGATGGGCATTAGAGTCTTCGTTTTGTTTTTGTTTTCGTTGGTTTTGTTTTGTGTTTTTGTGTGTTTCCAGGTTTTCCATACTTAGTCAATTTTTCATTTGTTTTGAGTCTTAATTAGTTTTTGTTTTGTGTGATTTTGCTAAGGGACTAGCAAAAGCTAAGTGTGGGGGTGTGATCGGACGAATATTTTCTATGTTTTTAGTGCATTTCTCTCTACATTTTGCTTAGTTATTTTCTTAACATTATCATTTCTAACTTAGTTTTGTGTTTTTAGGTACATTTGAGCTCCAAACGCAGGAAATGAGCTAAGAAGAGTAAGAAAAGAAGGAAATGAAGGCAAAGAGGAAATGTGGCGCAGAAATGAGAAGAAATGGAGAAATGAAGCTTTCCCAGTTCTACTAGGAGAAGGAATCCTAGTTGAGTTGAAGTAGGAATCCTAATGCAACTAGGAGTGAGCTCAGAAAAATGTGCGTGGAAATGAAGAAAAGACAGATTCCTAGTTGGACTAGAAAACCTGATGACACTAGTAATCCTGATGGTGTTAGGAATCCTGGTGGTGTTAGGAAATGCTGTGGCTTCAAGATGACTCAAAATAGTTCAAGAATGTTCTAGAATGCACAAGGAATTTCGGCAATTGAAGGAATGGGCTTTGAAATTGTCCAATTGAGAAGCCTGACCCAAAGATTGAAGCATGTGACTTGCACATGAGTTTTTAGACCCTTCTTGACGTCTTGGAAGAGTCTTAAACCGATTTTAGTTGGGTTTTGCCATGAAAGATAAAGAATATTCAAGAAGATTTCAGAAATCCTAACAATGGAGAGTTTTTAGGAATCTGCCTGTGCAGATCAGTCAACTTCAACAGAGGCCTGATGACAGGTCAGAACTCCGAAAATTTCGATCTATATATGGTTGGAAAGCTACAGATGTCTAATTTCCAGATATTTTTACAGTTTGTCAATATCAATTTTCTAGAAGAAGTTATGGCCGATTTTGTACAATAAGGTCAGTTTGCCCAGAAATCGGTTTTGTGCGAATAAGGAGAGTTTGGAAGTGAATATCTTTTGGGACGAGTTTGGGAAGGTCTCTACTCCATATTCGATCTGATTTTGAGGATATATTCCAGCCATGATGATGTGGACCAATGAGAAAATTCAAAAAGAAATTTACATCAACACGAAGAAGGAAGGAGAATCAGAATTGAAGATGGAGATCTAAGGTTTGGCGTCTAGAGCTTCTCTATATATACAAACCTATGTTGGACTTTTTTGATAATATTCCTTCACTCCATTCAGCCATCTCTCTCCCTCCATACATGTTCATCTCTTCCACAACTCAAAAATATCATCAAACCCAAAATCAATTTGCAATTCCTCCCCTTTACTCTCAAAATTTCGATACCTCTCTAATTGTTCAAGACTTGAAGCCATGAAGCAAAGCTCCATCATCCATTCAACATCCTTTCCGTGAGCCTCATCATCCTCCACCACCTTTGAAGACCTTCTTGTGAAGTTTCTTTAAAAGTGTAACCATGACCTCTATTCTTTTGTTTTCGGTTTTATGTTTTTGAAACTTTGTAAACAATTTCACTTGAGTTCTTGGATTTTGTTTTAATTGGATGTTTCGACTTTCTGTTAGAATAAAGAGCATGTCTTGATGTTTAGTTTTCGAATACTATGAAGCATGATAACGTTTTAGGATTTTCATATATTAATTTGCGATTTCTCTATGTGTTATTGATTGTTTGTTGATTTTGTGCATCAATCCTATCTTTTATGTGTTTATCTTAGTCGGTTTGAAACAATTAGGGTTTGCATGTAATTGAATCCAAATTAAGATTTGCTGTTCTAGGTCTTAATTACTTAAGTGGAAAACCTATAGTTGCTTAGGTAAATCAACAAAGAGATTTGCATGCTTGATTAGCGTTCTAACTTGTGTGTTCTTCTTAAATCAATCAAACTTCCACATGTTCTTAATGCGTTAATTGTGTTTTGTTGGGGAATTGATCACTCACTAGCTTTGCATGATTAATAGGGTTAATTATGATGCGTTCATCTAGTTAATCTAATTAAGGGAAGTAATAAGAACTTATGCATGCGTTCATGGTTTGTTCTTGATTGATTTCTTTCTATGACATGTTTGATTCGTGAATTATTATTTGATGTTCTGTTTTCGTGTTAATAGTGGTTGAGTACATCATGCATCTTTTTTGTCCCCTACTTCTATCTTAATTCATGGATTGATTGATCATTGTATTTAGTAATTAGATTAGAATATAAAAACTTTCGAAATCCCCTATCTTATAATTTTGTGTATATTTATACTTTGTTTTATTTTTCTTTTATACTTTGTGAATAATACTAATTTCTTTAACGTTTTTGACAGAAAGTATACCCCAATCCCCGGTTTAGAACGATACCCTACTTACTCATACTATAATTCGATGTAGGGTTTAAATTGACACTCACTTTGAGTGTATCATTGATCCCCACTATCAGACAACATTCTTTTTTAATTGTCTCTTTGGTCAATCACACAACATGTGTACCTAAATATGTGTTGTCTAAATTTACCAAATTTCGATTCATGACGGTAGTCTGTTGTCGGGTATGAATTCAAACAACAGCTTATTGCCGGGGTGTTGAGTGAAATTCACCAAGCACAACAATCTTTCCAAGCCTTTGTTGTCTGCTAAATATCTTCAACGACAATATTATATGAGACCTGATGTGTGAAGTAAACAACACACAAGTATTTTTGATTACCAGATGTTGTGTGAAATGTATTACAAATATCAATTTGCTCGATATGGTGTTGTCTCGAGTGAACCTTAGACTACATCTTCAATTACCATATGTTGTCTGAATATCTCTAAGATAACAATTATCTAGATTCTAATGTTGTCTGAAATTCAATTATTATGACAATATCTTGGACGCATGTGTTGTACCGGACGAATTTCAGACCACACATTTTTTTTTCTTGGTCTGAATTAACAGTTATATAACAAGTTTGATGATACTGATGTTGTCTAAATGTAATTTAAGATAACATTAACGTTAATGAATTTGTTGTCTTGAATGAACCTCAGACCACAATATTTTTTCCTTCTTGTTGTCTGTGTTCCTTTAAGATGACAAATTGCTGGATGCCATTGTTGTCTACACTAGCTTAAGATGACAAGTTGGTAGATGTCAATGTTGTCTGAATATCTTTGAGATGACAAGTTAGTAGATGCCTATGTTGTCTGAATGACTTAAGATGACAAGTTGGTATATAAAGGTGTTGTCTAAATTCTCCTAAGACAATAAGCTTTATTTGGACCTTTCTTTTGTGTTGTGTGATAGTTTGCACTACAACAGTTACATTCATATATATGTTGTTGGAATTGAGTTTGCACAATTGATCTGGAAATAGGCAGATATGAAATTCAAAGTTGTTATTTACTTCATCATTCTCATAGATCATTCTCGCAAATCTTACATTATCAATTCAAAGTACAAGCATCAACTCATGTCCAACCAAATCCATAGAACAAAGTTTCAATTGAACTAAAAAAAAGATATAGCTCCATAAGTACCAAGCACAATGCTTACATATATGTCTTCACCATAAACTTTGCCCACTAATTTCTGACCACATCAACATCTTCCTGGGTATATGCTGCTTTGCCTCTTCTCTCCCACTGAAATAAATTGGTTTGTAGTTAGTAATGGACAAAATTGCAAAAATAATCTATAGTTCTAATTGAGCATTATGTACTCTGGACAACCTTGACAAAATTTTGTAATCTGAGCATATATGCCACTTAGTAATGGACATCAAAATTTCAATAACCATAATCCAAGCAACCAACAGCAAATGCAATTATTATATATATGACTATTCACCAAAACACATTCAAAACAACAGCAACCAAATTTTCAAGCAACCAAAATTTAAGGGATTTTAGACTTTCCTGACATATCCAAGCAATCGACATTAACCAAAAAATTACAAATACATGTCATTGTTCAACAAAAGACATGTAAAACAACAGCAACCAAAATTTCAAACATTCTGGACAATCTTAACATAATCCAAGCAACCAACACCAACCAAAAGTCATATTCACCCAAACACATGAAACACAACAACAACCAAAATTTCAGTAACTATATTCCGAGCAACCTCAACTAGTTTTAGTTACCTTGGTGAAAAAATCTAAGCTCTTATCTTCCACTATTTCCTTCATATATCTCATTACATAATATACACAGTCTTTGTCCATCTTTTGTTCTGGAATACCCTAAAAAAAGTATATTAAATACCAACTTCTCGGAACAAAAATTATCAAAACAGTTTCATAAAAGGTTTCATAATCGTACCGCACAGTTTTTCTAAGTAGTTGTCATTCTGCCTTGCCTCTTGAGTTGAGCATTATGTATTTTGATGCCACTTTTAAATTAGCAGAAAATTTGTGTTAATATGTAGCTGAAACATCAGTTTAAATGAAGTCCATTACTACTAAAAACATTCACTTACTTATCAACAATATTCTTCCACTCTCCTGTGCAGAGTCTCCTCTTTAATGGATCCATGAAGTAGACAATGTCTTCTTCAGGACTGAGTATAGTCAGCATCCAATGACATCTTCAAAGCAGAAAAAAAAAATTCACATTTCAAGACAATGGACATCAAATAACAATATATTCAGAACCGTATCAATTTCAGAATGCAAGTATCCAATGTATGAAGATTACATACCCAGAGTTATATGGCACCAAAATAATCTGACCATGCTTTGCTGGTTTTAGCCTATCGGCGATTGCACGGGAACGCTCAATTGAACTGTCACACCCAATGGCACCAACATCTGTATTGTTTATAAATCTAACCATATCTACCATTTTTGTTTTTTTCAACACACAATACAAATGAAAGAATGCAACATTAAACCATAAGTTTTAGGACACGTATATGTAAATTACAACTAATGCGAGTAGGTTACTGAATATAGATGCCTATGCAGCTGCCCGATACTTCCTTCATGGTAACAAAGTTATTAATATCATGTTTGCTCATAAAAGTTTTGGATGGATGTCCGAAAATCTTTTCATCGAACTCGCAGATAATTGTTTGCGCATTTCTCATTCTTTCTTTGGCCCAATTGCATACCGCAATAAGAGATGCAGGAGTAGTTGGTGGCAGTGATGCAGTGTCTATATCTTCCTCTTCATCATCATCTTCATCTGCTCTTTTTCTCTTCTTCAATCCTTTACTCTTTGCTGTCATCTACTAGTGTAACAGAAAATGGTACAAATCAGTAGGGACAAGTCAAAGCAAGAATTAACTTTAAGGTACATTTAAATGAAGTTATAAGTAGTATTTGCTACCTTAGACTCGCATTGAAAAATTATAAGGTTTTCAGGCCAGGCCACATAAGTCCCGATAGCATCTCGAACAGTCACTATTTCATCTTTGATCAGAAATGGAAGCTTAGCTTCATCCACTAGAGAAGTGACAATTGACACACGCCTGTTTCCCTTGCCCAATGGAACACCATGGATATGCTGGCTATTGTTTTCACCATTGACTTCTGTAATTGTTGAAATTGCTACAACATTATCGATTGAATCTGTAGCCAATCGGCACTCTTTCCAAATTGTCTGTGCCTAAAAATGATAGTGTTATAATGAGACACTATATAAGATAGTTGATCAAATAATGTAACATGGCAGCATAACACATCATCTAACTTCTGTATTAATGTAAAACACATTTACAATTACCTGAATTGAACCCTTCTGGATTTCCAGATTAACAACCACCTGACTATTTTTTACATCTTTCGCAGTAGCATTCAACTTCACTCCACTAATAGGATTCACATCTTTTACTAGCTTTTGATGGCTCCTGAAGATGTTCTAAATCCAAAAACTTCTTAACAGTGGCAGAAGTCAGTTTTTTAGTTCCCACAGCAGCCTTCTCTTGCAAATTTGAACAACTTCCTTGTCCAGAACCCACTTGCTTGTCAAGGGTGGAAACTTTAGGGGACTCAGTTTGCAAAGCACTCGCACCAACCTTCTCTTCTAACCTCCTAAATCTCTCCTCCCAAATTGCTCGTTCTTCTGCTAATATCTTCTCCCTCTCTTGTTCCATTATCTTCTGAACACTTAACCTAACAGTTTGTTCAACACTTTGCTTTCGACGTTTTGGGAGGTTAAAATATGTAGATTTCCTCACACTACCTCCCACTCCTCTTACTAGTCCAGTATTTTCAGGATTTCCTAATGCTAAGGTCAACACATCATCTACACCTGAAGTGCTTAACTCTCCCTCAACCTCCTTTTTCTTCAAACCAACTTGAAAATACAAGTATTTGAGGGTGAGATATAATACGAAAGTATTGATGGTGTAACATTACATTCAAATGGCTTATGTCAAACCAATTGAAACGACTTACAATTTTTTTGGCCTTCTCCTCTACGAAAGGATCTTTAAACCCACCATTCTTGTCCTGACGTGCCTTAATCCACATCGTTGCACGATCAAGTTCAGAGTCACACATACATCCAGACTATATAAATTGATCAAGTCAATATTTATACCTGTAATACCCTGTAAATTCGTTATTAATTTCTAATGGTTTCCGGGAATTAATAAAGTGTTCGTTGTACGATTTCGTTGTTCGAGGGTGGAGTGGAATTAGTTTCGGACGAATAATTATTCGAAATGTACATTTTAGGGGGGTTACGAAGTTGACTTTTTATATGTAAGGATTTCGTGGAAACTTCCTTCACGAAAGTTGTAGAGCGCATCGATACGAGTTCGTGGACATGTGGAACGCGAAAATCGGAGTTCGTATGAAGAAGTTATGACCTTTGGAAAAAGTTTCCATTTTGGTTAAATAGGGAAAAAAATCCGAAAATATCAGAAAAATCCCAACTTTCCATTTTCGGAAAGTTTTCTCTCTCCCCGAGCCGATCGGCCTCTCACCTTCGCCGGCCGATTTCTTCCTCCTCCGGCCACCTTTTGCTTCGATTCCAAAGGGAATCCTTCTCTCCTCAGTCCCCTCTACACGTCTGTGGTGGTGATTCGTCGTGGGAAGCACCGTATACGACGCTACAAGGCCGAGAAGT
>LYNE01010236.1:0-15014 GCA_001662545.1 Rosa x damascena | reverse complement strand
ACAACCATGAATCCCAGTCAAATACAACCATGAGGCCATCTTTAATGTAAAGATCTTCCCATATGACCCGTCTTCGCAACCAAGTAAACCATTATTAATTATCAAATATCTTGATTATTAATAGTAAACCGATAAGATCACGATTTGTCTTAATATTACTTGGTCTCCTAGTAGGCTTTATTTAGCCTCTAAACAATATATTCCGAACCTATCGGAAATAAATAGGTCGGGCCACGGAAATTTGCCCGGTTTTCTTCGAGTCTCCCTTATCGGGAAAAAATGTTATTTTGGGTTCAAACATTGCCCCTCAGGCCTCGAAGTCAAAGTTCCCCGTCTTGACTGAAGAGGTCTTGAGTCAACACTGATACTTCAATCGCAGATGCTATGAATTATCCCTTATGAACTTCTTGCAATCTAATGATGAACCAAGGACGCGTCTTCTTTGTAGCAATAGTTTGAGATCTGAACAAGATTCTTCTTCATGCAGTTTGCACAAAGCACCAAAGCCCATATTAAGATCTTCTCGAATGTAGACATTGGAACCATTTTACCGGTGTGAAAGTCACTTTGCTGACTAAATTAATTTCAATGAAGGCTCAAAGAATTTGGTGAAGTAAAATTTAGCTGCACAATATATATATATATATATATACACACACACACACATGCGTGCTTTCCAAACATTCTTAGTTTTACATTGAGGCCACTGGATTTGGCCCTTACAAAACATGAAAACTCTAAACTAGTTTTAAGCAGAATTTCGCCAATAATGTGGCGGATCTTTCGCATAAGCGGATTTCGCTGCACTCCAAGATGTATCATTAACTTGAATGAAAAACTTACTTTATTTAACTGTCCTCAGCTGCATATGAATTTCGCCATCATGTTCAATAGCATGCTACTACATGTCTAGCAAGATGAACAATATTTGATATGATAAAAAGGCCACAAGCATTGGCCTTGAATGTTAATGACCAAACTCATGTACTTTGGCTGAACTAGCTTAACCACAATTAGCTTTGATAATTTCCAGCTGAGCTCCTTAAGCTCATCTAGGCTATTCTTCTCTTTGTAGCAGTGAACTCCATGTACTCTTCGATCAGAAACAATTGGTTTGCACCAACCTAGTCATGAACTCATGATTTTAGACGAACAACTCAAATTATTGCTCTTTCTCCATGATCTGAGTTGTATGAACTTCACTTAGACTTGTACGACAAAGTAGGCATCATTGCTCAAGGCCATAAATAAACATTCTCTCAGACCTTGCTAGCCTTGAATTGTACTTCAAAAAATTGACCATTTTGCTGAAACTTGTTCGAAGATGCATGGAAGCTAATGACATTCTCATCTCAAAAGATCAAAGCCCATGAATCCTAAGCTTTCATAAAGGACCATTAAAATCTACAAGCATTCCCCAGGTTGGTTCTAGATACAATGGACCATGTTTAGTTCAGGCCTTTCCCAAAGAAAACGGAGAACTTCCCAAAGAACATTGAGAAACCATTTTCTTCCTGGGTGTTGTTATCTTGTACCAAAGCCTCTCAAAACAACAAGTTGACAGTTCACCAACCTTCATCTTCAGGCTCCAAAGAATCTTGTCTTCTAATTATTATCAGTGAACATGTAGCAATGCCTTCCAACCAGTATATACAAAATATGTATAACACTCAAATATATTCTAGGCATTAAAAAACAAAGAACATATATAGATTGTGAAGCAACGAATAAAGAAACCTGGGAATCTCATTGGGAATTGAGTGAATGCTTGCGAGCCTCTCTGACTGTCATCTAGGCCTGGGCTAGCCGACACATAACAAGCAGGTGTGCCACATATTGAGCACATAAAGCCAAGAATCACCCTTTCACCATTCCATATGCAGCTCCTTTGACAACAAGAAATAATGATCCTAATTATGCTCTCTCCCCTGCAACTATAACCACTGTATTTGGCATATACTAAAGCCTCTTGCTGGCTTAGCTAAATCGTCTTCCAATAGTGCTTCAGCCATGGATGCAAAGCAAAGTGTGATATAACAGACTACTGTGAGGAGAAACTCTAAAAATTTCTTGGTAGCTTCATTTCGCGAGTTCATACTCCTCTATGGCACTCACATTCTCGTTTCGTACCTAGACTTCATGTAAGTATGTAATTGGAGTCAACAACCTGAGATGCCCACCAATATTCAAAAATTCTTCTTGCATCTATAACTCAGAAATTTTTTTTTTTAAAAAGCCACTAGTATTGGCCCAGTGATATTCAGATACTCAAACAAGTCTTAATTAAAATCATGCCACAGAATTTTGAAATCCCTCCCCCATACATATATGTATAATATCCGAATATACTTCCAGGAATTTAAAATCACAGCAACCATGATTAAAGAACATGACCTGTCCAAGCAGGACTTTGTGTTGCCCTCCAGTCTGCACTCTTGAGCGTTTCATTGCATACCCGACTTGCAGGACTGCCAATAAAAGAGACCAGAGAACCATATATTTCCCTTGTACAGGTCCTCTGTAGACACTTGATGTTTATAACCTGACCACAAAGATACTATCGCTGCTATACTTGGGGAAAACGTTTTCCTTTGCATCTGATAACAAAAGAGTTTCATGCTTTCCTGAAGATGAGTCCTTCACTGAGCCAGATATTCACCTCTGTATTTAGAGCTCTTTATGAAATAAAGATTCTGAAGCCCTGTAGTTATTGAAAGCAAAACAACAAAACCATGGAAAGGAAATATTGTTATTTGCAAAGCCACGAAATTTGGCTCAAGTTAAGATGATGCTGATACTTTCTTCATGTAGGCATATGATACTTATCTCATATCAGACGACTCCCTTTGAATAACACAAACAATATCTTGTAGGCCATAAATTAAGCATATATATATATATATGAGACCAAAATCCACCTCTTCACTATTGCATATGTGAACCTCAAGATATGATCATAATCATTCTGCTCTAGCCGCTTGTCTATTCATCCACTGCCATCTTAATTGGTTCAGCAAAACGAATTCTTTTTCAACTCCAAGGAGCTCAATTGGTTCCGGCTCTTCATTCTCGCAGCAGATTCTTCTTGAAGTTCCAGAAATCAGCTTGTTCTTTTCTCAGTAGATGGCGGCTTGCTCTGGTATCTCTTTGAACCACAGAATATGCTTCCATAAATTTTTGAACAACCTATTTAAGGCCACAGGGATTGGCCCTAAGCAATATCAAGACACCCAAAGTCTTAATCTCGTCAACTTTGGTGTTGAGAATACTGCAGAACACTGCCACGCACAGACTAGTTGAACAATACCAGTACCCCGGTTTTGATGTCTCTGGAATGAATCATGTCAAGTGTGCCCCCCAGTGTTAACCGGGCAAATATGCATAAGCCTCTGTTCGTTGCACTTGACCAAGGAAGATTGATATTTGCTGGTAATCTCTCAGGGACACACTAACATGAGGATTAATAGTTTTGCCCCCCAGGCCTACAGATCATCTTCACAGAGTGTTTCTCTCAGGCATTTCAACAAACACCTGGTATGCATACCTCAAAATTTTCAAACCTTTGATGAAAGTTCAACAGAATAGCCTCCAAACAACCAATTTATCAGTAGAGATAGTACAATCAAGAACTTTTTGGGGATTGGGCTCGATTCCTCGTAGCAGCAGTGAGAGATGACTCTGGGTTGGATACACCGTCTCCTGCAGTTCAGTTTTGCCTCGATAGGATATTTGCAATTCAATTTTTCCTCTCTCAACCAGAAAAGGAATCTTTTCCTGATTTCGGTTCAGTACCGAAAGCCCTTGTCTTGTCTCCGCCTCGACGTCTGCCACTGGGGTTGGCATTATCCGTTAAAGACCGCTCGCTGGCCTCAGATCGCCTTCGCCACAAAGCGTGCATAACTTGTTGGAAAAAATTCCAGCGAAGCGCTTCGCCGGATCGAATCGCGCCGACGCCAATTGCACTTAGCGAGCGCCGCTTCTTGTGATAATTGCTTGCCAGAAAAGCCTTCGCGAAAAATGTTCCTCGCGAGCATTCGCGAACTTGATCAGTGCTCGCTAGAAAAGCATTCGCGAAGTATTCTTCGCTAGAACTCGCTTCGCGGCCGCTCGCTTCAGAGTGAATATTGTTGGAGAATGTCTGGCGAAGCTCGCTGGCGAAGCCCAGGCGATGTATATCAGCGAACCCTACCGTCGCGGCCGCCTCCGTCGCGGCCGTTCGCTCGCGGCCAGTCGCTGATGTCTCCGTGTGCGACGCTCGCGGTCAGTCTTCGCGCCAATTTGCTCACGGGGAATTCGCTCGCGGCCATCGCTTAGCGGTCACTTGCTCTCGCGGCCAGTCTCTTAGTGGTCGCTTACTTATGCGGACAAACGCTCGCGGCCACTCGCTGATGCGCCGCATAACTTTCTTTTTGTATTATTATTATTATTATTATTATTATTATTTTTTTAAACTAGCTAAAAGAAAGATGTAAACTAAAAATTAGAAGCAAATAAAGAAGCTAGCATCAGTGCGTTTGGCTAACCTCTAGAAGGCCACGGGGGAGGCCACCTATGCTTCACTCCAAGCTCCGATGCATCAAAATTTATGGCACGAAAATCCCTCTCGCTGGAGCTTGTAAGAAAATAACAAAGATACTTCGCGTCGAATACTTGAAAGAAATTTGGCTCGTAGAAGGAGTAATATTGGCCCCCAAGTATCTTTGTTGGTTGACGAAGCGAGATCTTCAATTGCAATTTTGGAGATAATAATGTCCCAAGATCGGCTTTGTCGCCAACTACCATATCATAGAACATAGTGTCTTCAGAATAAGCCACAGATTGGCTATTGTATTCGACCACTTGTTCAAGGAATTTGAACTGCTGCATATGATTTTTGGAACCAATAATTAAATTATAATTATCATCATATTCATCATAGATTGGCTCTGTGTCAAGACTGGACTTGGGGTCACCAAATCCTTCTTTACAAATTTCAAAGCCATTGACTGGCCTTGAAACATATATGAAGATCTTCAAATTGAATTGATTAATAAAGCCACAGATTGGCTTCTCAAGACCAAAACATAATTGATAATCAAGTGGCCCATGCCTTAATTGGTAATTAAGTGGACCACACTCTTGACCTTCTGCATGATGAGGACGTCCAGCAACCATATAACAACTTAATTCATAATTAAGTTGATTGTGGCTTTGATTACCTTGGTCATGATGACGTCCAGTAGCATAACCATAATTAAATTGATCATACAGCTGCTTCTGGTTATTAGGGGGGTGAACTTGGACAATATCATGTCCCCCATGCATTTGATCAATAGCCACATATTTGGCTTGATCATTGGAGAAATCAACTATTTGTTTAGAGACAATTATATCGTCAGAAGAACAATCTCGTGGATCATCTTCTCCACGCACAGCCTCTATGTAAGGCTGTGATTCACCAGTGAGACCCTTAGGTTGATTGCCACCTATAGGCAATTCAGTCTCAAAAACCACCTCTTTGCATGCAGGTTCCAATTCGCTTTGATGCGAACTGACCTGAGTAGCCAAGATGGAATCTTCCTTGCGTGAGGTCGCTATACAATCCAGGATATGCTGATATTGTCTTTCCCACTCTTGGTCTTCCTGTTTCCTCCGCTGGGTAAGCTCTCGATTGCGTTGTTCACCTTCTCGATCGCGCTACTCCCTTTGCGCTTTAGCTTTCTGAGCATTCTCGTCCAGTTCGTGTGTGAGTCGATTCGCCTTCGCAGTTTCCCTAGCAAAATCAGCGTCCATCTTCTTACGATGGTTCTCGACATTCTCCATGATGATCGCAAACTTGACTTCAGCGGTCGCTCCTTCCGGGATAGGCTTCGAAACAAAAGCCTCTTCTGTCGTAGTGTTGCCATTGGTGGCAACATTGGCCATCTTTTCACTTTAGGAATTTCCTTTGGTAAAGATTTTCCTCTGGCATCCCAATGATGGTGAACACAAAAGATTCTAGCTTTGTCCCATTGGGCGTGCCAAAATGTTTGGCTCCAAAACCAGTTGGCTTGCAAACTGTCTCTTTTGAGCGAGTGATTGCGCAGGCGTGCCAGCACCGCGGGGTGCAGTCGTTGGGGCAGTCCCTTGACCTGAATTCTTCTTCAAGCGCTGTGGACGAGGAGAGCACCAACCTCGTCACAGGGTTCTTCTCTTGCCTTTCGGAAAAGGACTTTTGCCTTACGGATAAGGACTTTGGGTGTGATCTCTTCGGTCACCAAAATCGATACTCAACGTTGTAGGCTGAGCAGAGCAATCACTGGGAAGTTGGAGAAAGCACGGGTCTTGCTAAAGCGTGACTTTAGCTTCGCTGGGTTGCGAGGGCGTTACCCTTGCTTCGCTGGGTGTGTCGGTGGCGGTAGTACTGGCAGTCGGCTCGCGAGGAGACTAGGACTGGAAGCACGGTCACCGGGTTGATCTGGTGATGCTGACAGTCGGCTCGCGCGGAGACTAGGACTGGCGGGCGGTCACCGGGTTTCAACGAGGTTGAAGGTTTGCTCTGGGGAGGCTTTGTAATCGCTGGGATTGATTGATTAGAGAGGGGTCCTTTCTGTATCGTCTTTAGCCTCTATATATAGGCTGCTCGTAGATTCACTTTCCAAATATGAATGAAATACTATATTTTAGGCCACAGTTATTGGCCTTGAATCAAATCAAAACTCTTAATAGTTTCAATATCTATCGTAAGCGATAATTAATAATTATCCTCCATCGCCGCTAGAATATAGGCAAAGATTAATTGCCTCTTAGAGTCCTGAACGTAATCTTCCTCTTGGTCGCGAGCTTTTGGATATGCTCGTAAAATATATGCCTCTGCGAGCACTCGTCGCTCCATGCAATTAAGGATGATATTTCCTTAATTGATCTTCTGTCATGCACGTGCAATGCAATTATATATATATATATATATATATATATTCCTTGTTACTTGTAATCATCCTTCCATATGCTTCGTGTCCACTACCCTTTAATTGCATGGCAAAGCATTGATTGCTTGCTTGCATAGTAATTAACTTGTATATATATCTTCTGTTGATTGTCATCAAGCATGGTTATGCCTTTCCTTTCTTGCTCCACCATAAGACAATTATATATATATATATACCTTCCTTGATATTCGTGAGCAGGCATGATTGTTCAGTACCATAATTCCTTGCATATATATATATATATTGGCAGCAAATAGCTGATGGCCCACCATGCTATGCCTTAATATCTTCTGCCTCTTTCATGCAAATAATGAGAATCACGATCCACCTTCCTTAATTGATTAAGGCCATGTTATGCTCGTAAACAGGACAACCATGAATCTCAGTCAAATAC
The DNA here is from genome assembly GCA_001662545.1 of Rosa x damascena. Classification (NCBI taxonomy): domain Eukaryota; kingdom Viridiplantae; phylum Streptophyta; class Magnoliopsida; order Rosales; family Rosaceae; genus Rosa; species Rosa x damascena. Next base: position 7,673 of record LYNE01010236.1, on the reverse strand, counting down.
AACCATGAGGCCATCTTTAATGTAAAGATCTTCCCATATGACCTGTCTTCGCAACCAAGTAAACCATTATTAATTATCAAATATCTTGATTATTAATAGTAAACCGATAAGATCACGATTTGTCTTAATATTACTTGGTCTCCAAGTAGGCTTTATTTAGCCTCTAAACAATATATTCCGAACCTATCGGAAATAAATAGGTCGGGCCACGGAAATTGGCCTGGTTTTCTTCGAGTCTCCCTTATCGGGAAAAAATGTTATTTTGGGGTCAAACAGGTTCTGTCATTTTCATTTAGTTGAAGGGACAGAGAAATCACGGAGGGGATTGAGTGGGACACAGATGCCAATGTGGGTTTTCTGTCGGAGAGGACGGACGTGGACTCAAGTTAAGGTCTTGAAGATGAATAGCTGGCGCCTTCTTGTTGAAGAAAATGATGAGGGGGTAAAATTAGAGTTAAAAGTGTAAAATAATTTCCATATTCATTTTCAGACCTTGCAAATAAGGTATACTAGCAATTGTACCCGTGCTTTGCCGTGGGATTTATTGTTGCTAACAATTTACAATAATGTATGATATAACTGAATAAGACTTGATTTTTTTATCGAAGTAATAAAACGCGATATATCACACATTTAATAGGAATAGTGTAGCAAACAATAATGCTGAACATAAGAGACGAAGTTTCTTGCCTCCAAAATTGTTAAATGAGTTTACAAAGCCTTTAGCTTGATTCTTCTTTAGAAGAGTTTCTAACGTTATCTATATCTTTCATTTCAGCACCTTGGACTCCTTCACTTCAAGCCTAGCCCCATCCAGCTTTCCTTCCATAAGTTTCACATGTTGTTTCAAACTCAAAATCTGTGCTTTCAAGGAATTCAAAAAAATTTGTCCAATGTTTTCAGAACTCAACATGCTTCACTGAATTATCACCTCGTGATATAGGTTCTTTCCAATCTCACCAAATTTTTGAACCTCTGCATGAGTACACATGATTCAATTAACAATAGCCATAGCACAAACTTCTCCCACAACTAAAGGAAATTTTGAATCAAAGAATTTGGCCCCCTCCAAAAGTTACAAAAGAAGTCACAAATAGTTTTTGCATGAAACAAACATTTCTACAAAGAGATGAGCATATACATACACTACGAATCGCAAAATAGCAAGAACAACAATCAAGCTCTATGCTCATGAGAATTCAACCCACACAATAACAAGGAACACATCAAACAAAGTGTACATAATTACATAACCATATTAATAAGAAATCACCAACAATTAAATCAAGAACTGATCTTTCAATGCAAACATTGACACCCACATCGAAACAGATAGATCAAATGGCACAAACAAATCAAACAAAATACTATATTCACACTTGACAGTACTTCAATTCACAATACATAAACAAATTGAGAGTGGAATACCTTCAATGGCATCCTTGGGGGGGGGGTCTTGAAATGGAGCCCAATATTCTTCCTGAATCAATTGATTCTCTTTCCAAGTCTATATATGCTTAATTAAATTTCTTGCCTTATGTCTTCTGCAGGTGCTCACAATTTGAAAATCTCCCATAAAATGAACGTCTGCAAAGCCAGATTAAGCAAACATGAAAATTAAATCAAGAAGATGGAAGCAAAGTTTTCTTATTTTTCTTCCTCTTAAATGCATTAGAGATGCTACATTATTGACCAAAATTGCCATCCATGTAACACATTTCTTTGTTTGGATAGCAATAGAACCAGTCAAGCAATGCGATTCTCATTAGTTGATTGTAAAAACCTCAAATCCCTTCTTACCCGACTGATTTACATGCATACATATAAAATTTAAAAAGAAAAAATTAATATTGTAATTCAAACCCTCATCTTAAGATCTAGGCTTAGCAACCTTAGATCTTAAGATGATGGTTTGAATTATTTCATGCATTTAGGTTGATATGAGAACAGTTCTTGGTTAGTTTCCCGTGCTACTTTAAAAGAAAACTCTTGGTTATACATGGACAAATATTGTGTGATGAATTTACATAGAAGGAAGAACTCAGGCAAAATAGACATAGTTTCCTCAATTTACTTCTTTACTTCAGTACTATAACAAATTATTATCCTTTTTCAATAAAAGGAGTCAGTCAACATTTCTGTACAGTAAATTTACAGCCGTGCTCTCTCTATCTCACTCAAACAATTACACGTATAACCTAGTCAGGCATCTCATAACCTAAGTTGAGCAAATGGCACTTTAGAATAATCAAGCTTGATCCGCTACTGAAAGTAGAAAAGAAATATTCTAAAGTGCTCAACATAACCTAGTCACAAACTGCATAAACAATTGGAACATCTGCTACAAAAAGTAGAAAAGGACCTAGGCCACACAGAACTAAATGTAGACCAGGTAATGTAGAAAATTCTATGATAGCTCTGCCCACGCTTTTAAAAGTCATGGCAAACAAATTTGAAGACTTAAGTTCCTTCTAAAAAATCATACAATTCAATAATGCATAGTCCAAAACTTACGACAATAACCTTCGATAAGCATCTCGATCATAGCACAAAACCCCTCATCTGGTTGGTTTAGCACGATCATCTTCAGTCACAAATTCCTGTAAAGGAGAAATTGTTCTATGAGGAATTTAAAATAAAATCTGACAATCAAATTTCAATTTTCTATCGATGGATCGCTACAAATATATACACATATGATGATTGAATGGATAACTTTGCAAGTTGGCTCTAGCAATTTTCAGTAATACTGTTTAAACTGATTGACATCCCCTTATTGAGATAAGAAATGAGAAACATAAAGAAAGGAGAAAACTCATCGAATTAATTTGGGGGAATAAGGAATCAAATAAAGCTCTCCAGCTTACAATGGCCAAAATGACATTCAAAATGAATGAAGTAACATGGAAGACTGCTTTTTATCATATAAAATGTTTGCTTCCAACAGTTTTGAATATACAAAATATCTTCCAGTACAATATCACCCTATAATATGTGGCTTTTTCTCAGTAGTAGTTATTAAGATTCTTATGATTCATTCTATTTCTTACCCTCTAGATAATTTAGCAAGTAATTAAATTCATTCACTACATTTACACAGCAAGCTTGGAGCAAAAATCTGATCTTAAATTTTGACACCAACACTACTTACAGTCCTAACCATATTGATTCCTAACCAACCTGACTACTATTAAATGTGAGGCAAGAGATTAGAGGAGAGTGAGGCTACCACTACACCAAAAACCTTATCAGACAATGGGAGAAAACCGTTGTGTGATTTTGAGGGCCACTGTTGTAGACCGAGCCGTTGTCTGTTGAAAATTTAGACAACGGTGGAACACAGTTTTGTGAGAAACACGCATGCATCAGGTATGTGTTATAACTATTGTGTGATAGCTCAGCAGATGCCAAGCGCAGCAGTTGAGGCGCTGTCTTCAGACAACAATACCAGTTTAAGCTGTTGTATGTTAAGCTTGTCAAACAACATATTTTTATTTTGTCTGTTGTTTGATTGATCTTCAAACTTCAGTTCTTGGACTATATCTGTTGTGTGATTAACTTTAGGACAACAGAGTTCAATTAATTCTATTGTGTGATTAACTTTTAGGACAACAGAGTTCAATTAATTCTATTGTCTGAGTATAAATTAGAAGACACTGATTTGTTAAAAACCGATGTGTCATATGATTGATTACAATGTGTTTCTGTCCCATTTTTGGCCATTCAGACAACAGGTAGTGATCATTATATCTAATCTGTTGTGTGATCGTTTGAACATCCCATTCCTGAATTAGATTGTACATTCATTTGGTCCATTTACCAAATGAACAGTACTTTATCAAACACAAACATTGCAAACCATCAAATGATTCATATAACCAATACTTTAAACTTCAAAAGCAAAAGGGGTGCATTTCCCAATCATTGAAGCCAACATTTTACACAAGTAAAGCATTCTAGTGTATGCCCATCTACTTGGGACATCAAAAAGCTGATACACATATATATATATATATATATATATATATTATTTTAAAACATGCCACACATGGTGCATGACAATGTACCAGCAGAGAAGCACAAAAAAATGCTTTCCTTATCTAAAATGTACCAGCAACAAGCGCACTACTTCATAACTCGTGCACATATGTGTTGACAACAAACTTCCCCCACTCATTTCACACTTGATCAATATCCGCTTGGGTGTATTGGCTACTGCCTCTCCTCTCCCACTAAAATCAGTTTATTATATCAAAATGATTAGTTAATCATTTTGGTGAATGAGGCATGGATATAATAACACACTTATGAGAAATTGAGTCAAGTGACTATATTTATAGCTATATATGTTGATACCTTGGAAGGAAACAATGACATGTCTTTATCCTCAATGATATCTCTCATATCGCATGATAAAGTACCCACACTCCTTGTTGCTAGGTTAGGGAGGAATGCCCTAAAAACAAGCAAATGAATGAACAAGTGAAAAGTCAAAATGAAATACTGTTTTTTAAAAACCACAAGTGGTGAAACTCATAGCCAAATTTTTCCATTGGACTAAACTCCAACTTTGCTTATTCTTTTCAGCATTATACATACGCATAGTACTACACCAAAACAACAATATGATCGATGATGTACCATATAGGAAAGGAGGCAAACAAGTGTATTAAACAGATTTCATAAAATTGAGGTATTTCGATCAATATGTAAACGAGCGACTTACGTATCCACGATAAACATCCAATCTCTTGTAGGTATGCAGCATATATTTGTTTATATGTAGGATTACAATATCATAGACTAGCAATATTATCATAGACTAATGGTTACTCCCATGACAATAGACAGACACAGAAATGGAATAGTGATTCTTCTACCCACCAAAAAAAGGAGTTATTGTTCTAACAAAAGATTCTTGAAGATAAAATAGAGATGCTACCTTATCCAATCCAGAGTCAGTGAGATGAATGTCCATGCGAAAGACATAAGCCACAGAAGAATGATGCATCCTATCACCCCAGCACCAGCAGCCAGAGATGTTGCCCATCCTTTAACTTTGAAATAGGAATGTAAACTTCCCCTGCCCTCTGGGAAACACAAAACATAGTGCTGAGTGTTGAAAGTCAGATAATCACTATATAGTTGGATGACAAACGATCATAAGTACGCAAGAGCGACAAAATCTAATGTAGGACAGATGCCAGTCAAAAGAAATATACTACACAAAAGGTGACAGCTTAGAAGCATTCAAGCTCCTTTCCTTGGATCTAAGCTAACTTAAAATTTTCAGAGACAGCTTCAAGGAGTCACAAGACCCATAACTACTGCCTTTTCCTTAAAAAGGAAAATCAAATTCTGAACTTCGCATTCTTTTATCCAATAAAAACACTTTGTGCCCTACATAGGAACAATGAATAAATCTAATTAATAATGGTCATCTTACCATCTGCAAGGAGATGAGATAAATAATATTCTGATTTCTTCAAATAGTCTTGAAAAGGCATGGCAATGTCCATGTAAAGTGGAGTGTATGAACATCTTTAACAACCTCTAGCCTGTAAAGTTTTCCAACTTTCCAAATTGGACCTTCTGCCTTGAATTTCAGATTTACATGGGGACCTTTTATGACGTAACCAAACAATTCCAAAACCCAATTCTCAAGTACATCAAGAGATTCTGCATCGAGTACAATATCACAATGAATATATATTTTGACATCAAACTCTGGAGCATTAAAAAGCAGGATATTATATGTCAATGTAATAACAATGGCTCAATAACATCATACAAAATTCCATCTACATTATAATAACAACTGCCAAAACACTAAGATTTCTAACGGCCCAAGGCCTCATTGAAAAGTGCTAGCGAAATTATTTTCAGATTCAGAAGCCAAAATATACTCTAGATCTCTCCAGCATGTTGCCTATTTGGAATTCCCACTGTGATTTCTAAAGGGCCAAAGGCCTCATCCAAAAGTCCTAGTGAAATTATTTTTGGCTTCATAGGCCGAAGGGTACCATAGATCTCTCCAGCTCATTGCCTATTTAGAATTCCAAGTATCAGAATAGTCACTATGAACACCATTACTGACAAACCCACAATGTTTAATTGTGTTCTCCAACATCAACCTCTGGTCCTCTACAAGTTCCCAGAATCAAATATGATAATTAACAAAATAGAATCCCTGGCCTAACAAATGTAATCTAATTGAAATTTACTAAGAAAATTTAAATTTTCTGCTACTGGCATATCTTTTATTAAACTTTCAAAAGACAATGGTAAAAACAAAGAAAACAACAAGACAAAGACATGAAAACTTTCACCTCCTCCTATGACAACTAGCTTCATCAATCAACCATGCTAACAATCTCTGTACAGTTTCAATATTTGTTCCCGCAAGTTGATCCCTTCTTCCATGGCATCACTCAAGCTCCTTTTATTCCCTTCATGCATACACAACTACAATTAGTTGCATACATTACTATGTAATAAAGATCTCACTTGAAGAAAAAGAAAAGGAAAGATAGAAGTAAAACCCAAAGAATATTCTACTAAATGAGTGTTTAAACTATTACTGAAATAGAAATATAAACAGAGAAAAAATGAAAAGTTATGTCAGAGGGAAATATATTGCTACAATAACATATGCAAAAAATATATTCTACTAAATGAGTGTTTAGACTATTACATATTTGATTAGAATTCACCGAAATGATATTAAACTTGAGATGCTGAGGGACCACAAAGAACACAATTGGTTCTTAGATTTGCAACCTAAATCTCACGTCCATCCTAAAATTTTCTGATAAGGTAGTCTAACAAGTAATACCTTTACTATATGGAACTTATAAATATAAAAGAGAAAAGAAGTACAAGAAAAGTTGCATAAACTTTTACACCACAGATCCTGTTGTCAATTCACATTTGTTTTGGACCATAAGTATGACTAGCAGACATGTATCCGTTAAAATTTTCATATGAATGAGTGAGACAAAGCTAATACTAAATATCAATGCAGGAAGCATCACCAAATTTACAACCTCAGTTTACCAATCACAAATATCTTCAATACCAAGGAAATGACATACTCAAATTGGGCACTTGAAGAGCTCAGTATTTACCTCGTCAAGGCACCCTTGAGAAACTCTAGTTTCACTTCAAAATGGTTGCAAGTATGCTCTACTTCCGTGTATGCAATTGAACAACCTCCGTGCTTGGATAAGTAACTGTCATACTAGCAAAGAAACAAGTCAGAACAAGTGATAACCATAATGTAGCACTATAGCAGTGTAGCACAAAATTTTCCATATTAACTTGCATGCAAGCTTTGAAAGTTTTATCAAGTAAATGCTATTTATTCAAAAATTATTTACCATTAACCAAGATAAACTATCAGTATCCAATCCAGTAAGGTATAAGTCAAACAGCTAAGATGATTTTTAATTCACATTACCATACCCTGTGCCCTCCTGAACATCATTAAATCTTCCCAGGGCATAACAAACTGAACGAAACAGCAGTTATTTCCTAATCAAGTGAGAATAACACAAAAACCCGTCTTTTAATCTCCTAAATACTAATAGTAATTAGTTAAAGAAATCACAACATTTACACTACACCAAAAATTGCATCACACGACGGTGAAAAAACGTCGTCTGATTTGAAGA
>LYNE01010234.1:957-13205 GCA_001662545.1 Rosa x damascena | reverse complement strand
AATGAAATGAATCTGAAAATTTAGTTACCAAAGAGAAGAAAAGAGTCAAGGATTGATTATTTCCCATTCAAATACACAAACTATACAGTAACATTTAGCTAGAGCTAAATCCACTATTTCATAGTATAATGATGGAATTTTTAGAATTTTTTAATTTGTTCTGCAAAGTTTGGTATGGCATTTGACTTGAATCGAATCGCAACAAAAGGAAAATTAATAGCTTATAGTATCACATATATCCACTTAGGTCTAAAAGAGGATGCTGGAGATGAATCAAGTTGTGAGCTAAAGTCAGCAAGTCCTTAGATGGCCACGAAGGGAATCAAGACCAGGCAAAGTACCTTTTCCCTTCTTCATTAGATAGAAAATGGCTAGCTTGAGGTTGAAATGGAGTGATTTGGGAACTGGGGTTCTTGGGAAGGATTGAAGATGAAAAATTGGGTTTTTAGGGTTTGATGGAAGAAGGGAAACATTTGGTCGAAGAAGTCTTATTTTGACTCAAAGTGCGGAAGAGGGAGAATGAAAGGAAAAGAAATTATTTGAACTTCAAATATTACTTCTCTAAGTCGATCCCACAACAGAAACACAACACACTGTCGTAAGAGTGTATGACATAAAATCAAAATGTCAAAACATGGAGGGAAATCTGCCGCCTGCAACATTTTGGCTCAAAATGCTGCCGCCTATGTTCCCACTTCACACAACAGAAAAGTATAATTACTGTTGTCTGATTTCTACAACTTGCACAAGGTTTACCTAGTGGAAGATATCCAAGCAAGCTTCCTCACAATTTGGTGTTTAGTTTTCAATCACACAATAGAAAATGTCAAGCACCGTTGTCCTAAGTACCCCAAATTTCAGATTTCAAGAGGCAACCATGATTCAAGAGTGGAGGGAAATCTATTGCTAAATTTTTTAGACTCAGACAACGGACAACACTTAATTGTGTTGTGCAATGTAGTTCTGAGAAAAAAGTTATCACTTTGTTGACATTCACACAACGGAACATTACTAATACCGTTGTACAATAGATTTTACTTAAACACACAACAAAAGATTTATGTTCCGTTGTGTGATTAGTGTTGTGTGATTAACTTTTTGTAGTAGTGGCTTGTTTTGGCCCAACATGACTTTCAATAAGAAATTGTTCATCAAACAAACTAGAAAATGTTGTAAATCATTATGACATGTAAATAGATATTTAGGTGTAATGGAATGTAGTAGGTGTAATGGAATGTGGTAGGTGTAATAGAATTGCTCCATGTTTTGTAACCTATATGTAGAGGCTGCAATGAAGTAATAAGAACACACATCTCACACTCCATTCTATACATCTAAACTCTCTCCCTCTCTTAAGTTCTTTGAAGCAAAGCTCTCTCCATTTTATGAAATACTTTTACGTTCGTTTTACAACACGTTATCAGCACGAATAGCTCTAGGACTCGGATTACCGATTGCCAAGAGAAGAGGTGAATAACTCTTGGGTTGCAAAGAAGAGGTGGTTCATCATTCAATCAACATCAATCTACCAGCTCTACAACCAAGTAGGTTTTTCCAAGCAAAAACAGATCTTGCTGTTTCATTTTACCTTCTGTCCTCTGTGTTCCAGTATTTATTTGAAATAGTAATTCTACTCTAAAACTCACCAAATTTTATATCTGGAGCCCTTGTGTGTTTACTTCACCTCTGTAAATTTTTACATCTTTCTGGGCAGTTTTGCTTAGTGTTTCAGTTTGTCTTTCGACTGTTGTTCAGTAGGAACTGCAGTCACGATTTATGACTTTTGTTGAAGCATCTAGTTTAACTTAATCCTCTATGAGAGATACTTATTTCTCTTGCATTATAATTGGCATAATTGAATGAGTAAAACGGAAAATCAATAGCTTAAAACGGAAAATCAATAGCTTTTAATTTAGCTATCAATTCATGTATATTGTGACAAATATCTATATATACTTGTTTGGACTTAGTGATAATGATACATCTTTCCTTCATTATTTATTATGATAATTTTTGTGGTGTTACCTGCTCATATTAAATTTAAATATTTTACCTGCTTAAATTTTTTGCATTAGAATATATATGTGCGGAATGCAGGTACTTAACGAACTGTAAGTTCACACACATAAACATTGAACCAAAAGTTCATACATAAATATTGAACCAGAAGTTCACATGTAGTATCAAACCTGTAGTTTCGACAACACTGAAAGATTATGAATCTTTTCAAGTAGGCTCATCCAATTAGATGCGATGTCTAGGTAAGATTCAATGAGGCTGAGTACTTAAACGAGCCTCGCTCCACCTAAACCTCATCTTCTTACCTGGTCATATTTAATTGGAGTGACCAAAAGGGTTGAGTATTAATATGTTGATAATTAATTTACATAATTGTGTGATAATTAATATGTTATATTACTAGCATGCAATTAATATCTCAATTGATTTGTGATTTCCATTTATTTAATCTGTGAGATATTATTTCAATTGGCTCTAATGAATATTATTGTGTTACTTGTCTAAATTTGTGCACTAGAATATATGTGTAGAAAATGCAGGTACCTAATGAACTAGAAGTTCTAAATCAACCGGTAGTTCATACACATATCGAACCTGTAGTTTCGAAAATGCCATTTAAGAACCTTGAAGTTTCCTTCATAAATTCACCACACATGATAAAACCAGTAGATTTTACATGTTAATTTAATCCGATTTTCCATACCATGTTATAGAACCTGAAATTCCTATTTGTTGCTTATGGATGATACTACGAAAAGCACCAAGATTATTTGCTCATTTCTTATAAGAAATGCCAAATCTCAACAAACTTGACTTTGTTGCTTTGAAGGTTTCTTGAAGAAACTATCTAAAGTGGACTCAAGATATGATAATTCATCTAACTGCAAAGGAGATGAGATCAATAATCAATGTTGACAATGTTGCCAGAGAGGTTTTTAAGGCGAGTGCCATAATTTTCATAAAGAAACATATGGAGAAAGCACTCCAAGATGAGTATCCTATCAAGAGGATGAACAGACTCTTTGGGTTGCTCTGGAAGAGCGCTTTAACCATCAAATGACCATTTTCTTGCCTGAAGCAAGATATGATTGGAACAAGGAAAATAACCCACATGACCGTTAGTCAGGTGGCCAAGGCCCAAGAGGCGAAGAAGCACGTAATCCAGCTCCACATGGCCAAGGCCCATGTGGTGAGAATTGTGATGCCCTAGCTCAGCAAGCCTGAGTTGAAAGGAACACTGGTTTGGCTCGTCGCCACCAAAATTAGTATGATCTTTGTCATCGATGTGGAGGAATTGACTGCTAGTCCCGCACTTGCTGTACGATAGCCGAAGCAGTAGATGAGTATTACGCCAGTCGCAGAACTCGAAATACCAACTTTGTTGAAGGGTCATTTTCTATAGAAACCACACTAGAGAACATGGATTTTCAGGCAAGTACTATACATATTGAGGATTAGAAACTCGAAGACATGGGTATGATTGGCCTCATGTGTCATAACTAATGAATGATGTTTCAGTCTTCGGATTTTGGTGATTTATGTTTTTCGATTGTTTTGGATTAAATGTGGTTCTGTTAGAATATATTTAATTCAATAAATTTATTTATACATGTGATCCATGGAATTAAATAAATGAATAGACATATTCTGTGGGGAAGTTTGTTATCTAGCTAACAGTGCTATTACGCACACCATACTCTGAGATCGGAGATAAGTTTCAAACTTATTGCCTATTCGTACCTCTGTGACAACCGTATCAGGCCGATCCAACCTAATAGAGCGCTATGGCAAAGCCCACTTTATGTTGTCCAATGATCCTGAATTTACTATTAACGAGGCCTTATATTCTCCACGTTCCAGAAGAACGTTATTGAGTTTTAAGGATATTCGACCCAACGGTTATCACATTGAAACCACTGAGGAAAAAGGAGTGGAATATATTTGCATAACCTCCAAAGTATGGCTGGAAGCGTATATTGGAAAAGCTAAAATGCCTCTTGAGTGGTCTCTACATGGCTACCATTAGATTGATTGAGGCAAATCACATAATCAGTCAGAAGCTAACCAATTCGAGCAACTACTTGCTATGGCATGACCATTTGTCTTGGGTTGAAGATATCTTTCAATGAAATTTAGTCTGCAATGAACAACTTTGACACAAAGTTGGTGATAGGTAAGGGTGGCGTTGGGAATGTTTATAGAGGCATTCTTTTGAATGGCACAAAAGTGGTCGTGAAGCGAGCTTATAAGCGAGATGAGCATGGGTCAGGATCAGGATCAGGATCAGGCTAAGGCCTTATAGAATTCGAAACAGAAATCATAGTTTTATCAAAAATCCTCTACCGCCATCTTGTCTCCTTAATTGGTTACTGTAATGAAAGGTCTGAAATGATACTAGTGTATGAGTTCATGGAAAAAGGGACGTTGAGAGATCATTTGTATGATTCAGACGTGCCTCGCTTGTCGTGGAATCAAAGACTTGAAATTTGTACTGGAGCAGCAAGGGGTCTTCATTATCTCCACACAGGTGCAGCTAGGGGAATCATTCACCGAGATGTCAAGTCCACCAACATATTGCTTGATGAACACCATGTTGCCAAAGTTGCTGACTTTGGCCTTTCGAGATTTGGAGCTCTCGATGAAACGCATGTTAGGACTAATGTTAAAGGCTCTTTTGGTTACCTTGATCCTGAGTACATGATGTCTGAACAATTGACAGAAAAATCTGATGTTTACTCATTTGGTGTAGTTCTTCTTGAGGTGTTATGTGGAAGACCTGCTATTGATCCAATGCTTCAAAGAGAGCAATGTTAACTTAATGAGCAAACCAAGATCGTTTCACAAAATGCATAAACACACCCAAATGAACAATACAATATGAACTAGAATACAATAAGAGGAGATGCATCACCTGCTTCATGCAAAACAGCCATTCCTTCAAAAGCAGTAGCAGCAACACAGCTATTCAACACAAATAATCCTGGCTCCAAAACTTCAAGCAGCCACAGACAAGAAATCTTCTACTCAACTATGTGTTTAACTCCTCTCTATGGGGCAGGATTGAATGTTTTGTCACATTGTGAATAGGGACTTCAAGCACCTATATATACAAGCTAGATATGTCTTCCCATAAAAGAATCCTTGATTCTAGCCAATGAGTTATTTCTAAAAAGATGCTATAATTGATCATATCAACTAATTAGATATTTATTTTTATCAAAATGGATTCCTAACCATATGAGTGACATACCAAAGCTCATTAGGTGTCTAGGTAGATAATTCATATATTTCCCATATATTGTAATAAGTTTAATAAGTTTGTTATTTACTTAATGTAGATAATATTAGGTCCAAATAATATTTTACAATCTCCCCCTTGGACCAATCTTGTCTACATAACAACTGAACCAAAACTCATTCTAGAAAATAGCCAAAGTGTGCACTGAAATACATGGTTTCTCAAGATCCATTCAGTTCTGTCAAGAACGCAGCAGCTCAAATAGAACTTGGAAATAAACTAATTGCTTATGTAAACATATGTGTTCCAAATTACTAATCATAACCTCTGCATCTCACATGAACTACAAAATGATATGATGAAATCAAGTGGTAAAGTATGTCATTCTGCAGTAAACACTTGATTATAGTCCAACTAAAAATTTTGAATATCAAAATCATAATGCAAACATCATTTACTTAAGCACCAGTGGATTGCATGTTTGCCTCTTACTGAATATATGCATATTTCCATCCACCTGATAATCAACAAATCTAAAATAGTAGCAATCAAATATTTTCAAAAATAAGATCAAGTTGTGAAACAATATATCTGGAAATACCTCAAGCTTTATTCATTTGACCAAAATATGAACACATTTTGTTTCTGACATGAACTGCAAACTGAAATAAAATTGAAACTTTCAAACTAAGAAACTGAAAACATAATCTTTATGACTTTTGCTCTTTCTGAACTCAGGAATCTAAACTAGAGAGAATTCCCATGTCTTCAACATGCTTCTTGAAAACTGAAACTGGTAATGCCTTCAGACCGTGCATCTGTGCTAATGACAACTATTTCAATCTCTCTATCTTTTACCCTCTTTCTCACACTGTAGAACTTCAAGTCTGTATGTTTTGAATTATTGGACCTTTTGCTATTCTTATTGAAGAACACAACAACTTCATTATCACAATAAACTTTTAGCTTTCCATCAACAAGATTACTTAAAATCTTTGTTTCCAAAAGAAAGTTTCTGATCCATAGGCTTTAACATACACCTTCATATATGGCTATAATTTCTGCTTACATGGTGGATGTGGCTAACAATGATTGTTTCATTGTTTTCCAAGCCACTACAACACCTGCCAACATATATACATAGCCACAAGTAGACTTCATTGATGCAGGATAATTGCCTGCAAAATCTGAGTCTGTGAAGTCTACAAGTTCAAGTTTCTTCACATTCTTACACATAAGCATGTGACTCTTAGTCCTTTGTAGGTATCTCAATACCTTTTTGCCAGCAGTCCAATGCTTGTGTCTAGGATAGATTGAAATCTAGACAACATGCCAACTGCAAAGGATAAATCTGGCCTAGTGCACACTTGTGCATAAATGAGACTGCCAACTAATCTAGCATATGGTACAGACTCCATTTCCCTTTTCTCAACACTTGTTTTAGGGCATTGATCCTTATTTAATTTATCTCCCTTAGATATTGGAACCTCCCCATAAGCACAAGTAGCCATATCAAATCTCTTAAGTATTTTTGAAATGTAGGCTTGTTGAGATAATCCCAATAAACCTTGTGCTCTGTCTCTCTTTATCTCAATTCCTAATACAGAAGAAGCCTTTCCTAGATCCTTCATATCAAAATTTTTCGACAGAAATATTTTGGTATCTTTCAGTAACTTAATGTTATTGCTAGCAAGGAGAATGTCATCTACATATAGGATAAGAAAGATACACTGGTTTCCAACAATTTTAAGATAAACACATTCATCAACAAGGTTTTCTGTAAAACCAAAAGATGCAACCATAGAATCAAATTTTCTATACCATTGCCTAGATGCCAGTTTAAGTCCATATATAGATTTCTTAAGCTTACAGACTAAGTTTTCTTTTCCAGTTTCAATGTAGCCTTCTGGTTGTGACATGTATATCACTTCTTCCAGTTCACCATTCAAGAAGGCTGTTTTTACATCCATTTGATGTAACTCCATATCATAGTGAGCTACAAGAGCCATTATGATTCTAAAAGAGTCCTTAGTTGAAACTGGTGAAAATGTTTCTGTAAAATCTATACCCTCCTTTTGTGTGAACCCTTTAGCTACAAGTCTTTCTTTGTGTCTCTCAATGTTTCCCTTGGTATCTCTCTTAGTTTTGAACACCCACTTGCTACTTATAGGCTTGTGATTTGGATCTGGCTTCACAAGCTCCCACACTTCATTATTATACATGGATTCAAGCTCTGCATCCATGGCTTTCTTCCATTGTTTTGACTCATTACTTTCTGCAGCTTGCTAAAAATTTACAGGGTCATTATCATTTGCAAAAGTGCTCTCAACTTCTTGCAGATAAACCTCATAAATATCATTTTGACCACCAAAAGTTGGCTTCCTAGTTCTTTGTGATCTTCTAGGTTCAGCTACATTTTGTTAAGGTTCAGGAACATTTTGATCTGGTATAGGTTCAGCCACTTCAACATTTTGGTTTTCAAGTTCTAAGTCACCACGTATTGCATTGTGAACTTTAGTTCCAGTTTCTGCATTATTTTTAAAGTTTGGCATTTCTATTTCTGTATCCTCACTTTCTGCAATTTCCTCAAAATCATCAGTTAAATCTACAAATCCAATCATCATAGTTGTAGACTTGTAGCTTGTTTGCACCACCATTTTTTTTTCAAGCAACTAATTTGGTAGCCATCTTGAATACCCTTTATGTCTCCACCCTTATAAACTCATTCCAGTCCGTTTAGTTAACCGTATGTCTGTATCTGGACCCAAATTAGACTGCATAATGAAACTGACTAGGTGTAATTCTGGGAGAGAACATAAGGTGAGAAAATAGTGATATAAATGTGATTAGTAGTACACCACCATCAGGTTTTCTGGTTCCTTCATTTGATATTTTATCCAGAACATTTGTCAACAATTTCTACTTTTGTGCTAAGGTCTGCAAATCAACAAGAGAACAAATTTCTTTGAATACATTATATACTTCTTTTGAGTCATCATCTTTTTAATTACAATAACAATGACATCTGTACCAATGCTTGATCTTCATCTCCAAGAATCCAATTGTTTGTAGGACCATTGATAACCATCTTGAATATCTTGATTTTTCCTTTTGCTTTACCCTTAAAAATACTGTTGTGGTCTGTCCATTTTCATCTAGAAGATTTGGTGAAACAGCTTAGAGAAGCTGAAAATGTGAGATGAGAGGTAAGTGTGTATTCTAATTAATTGCTCTGCTTGTTTTGGCCCAACATGACTTATAAGAGCATCTCCAACAAATTGGTCAAAATGCAAATGTCAAATTCAAATTTGAAAGATGATGTGGCAATTGTTATTTTTGACAAACTGCCCCTCCAATAGAGCTGTGAAATTTAAACATTATTTTATTATTTTTCTTTTTCAGATATTATATATAAAAAAAACTCTCTCTTTTTTCTTCGGTATCTCCTCTTCAAGAAGTCATGGAAAGATTATCTCAGCAACAAGGAGGAAGAGGCAGAAGGGCACCACTGAGAGGAACAGCTTGAGGAGATTGCGCGTGACAGCCACGAGGCCCTTGCAGAGGCCGTCGAGGATGAAGAGGAGGACCATCACGGCCTCTGCGCTGGCGGCGTAGCCTAGCACCACCCACTTTAGAGCCATTGGGATCTGAGATTCAGGCGAGGATTTGAAAGGGTTCGCTTGCTTCGTGAAGAAGGAGATTTCGATTCTCTCTGAGACTGGTAAGTGTGAAAATTTCGTTGCTCAATCCAAAATTGTTGTTGCAAAATCATTCATCTGATTGGTAAATTAAACAGGTGATGATGGAGATGCAGAGGACCCAGATGTGGAGAATAAGGTCGACGAAAGAAGATAGCAGAAACATCAGATGCCTAGAAAGATTAGTGCTTCTAGGGGTTGAATTGATGAGCAGTGATCGATGGGTCTTGGCCGGTGATGAAACATGCCCATTGGATGGTGGTGAGGGCTGGAGTCGATGGGGAGATGACGATAGAGAAGAGGTGCAACAGTGAGGTCATAGATGAAGAAGAAGGAGCTGTGTGAGAAGAGGTGGGAAAGCCAATCTCTAGAGAGAAGAGATCTGGGTATGAATCTGAAAGTTTCAGTGTGGGCAGGAAGAACGAGAGAGAAAGAGAGAGAAGAAAGAAGGAAAGAGAGAGAAGGAGAAAGAAATAATAAAATAATAAAAGACAGATGAGATAGATGTTGTCAAATTTGACAGCCCAAGTGAAGGGGTCATTTCCACATCAGATTTGGCATATGGGATGGAGTGATCTCATATGTCTTTTATTACAGTTTAAAGGCTCCACGTGGATTTGACTAATCCATAGGAGATGGTCTAAGAAATTGTTCATCAAACAAACTAGAAAACTATATATGAAAGAAGGAATAATTTTGTATTAGAAGTCATTTTGGCTGAAATTGGCAGAGAGGTCATCAGTTGTTGAGTGTGTAGGTAAAGATGAGACAAATGTATTTGATACGGTCCCCGAGAGAAGTAGTTCCTCCTTTTTAAGCTATGGCACAAAAGTTACGTAGTCTCTATCTTGCATAATTTCCAGAGAGCTGGGCAAAAAAGCCCAAACACCCAGAAACTGGCCCAATCGGTCTAGTCTTTTAACAGAATTTTGATTTTTGTACTAAAATCTGGATCGGTTCATGTTATATATCGGCTCGGTCTGGTCTGCGGCAGTGAAAAAAAAAAAATTAGAAAATGACCGAAGTCTTGTTTCTTACCATGTGTCTACATATAATTCGTCATCCAAAAACTTATGATAGATTTGGCGTAGGTGATTACAAAACCCCCTATAAAAGGAAAACAAGATAAATTTCTCAATTTCAGTTATTCGATCAAATAGGAACCTTTCTTCTCAACCTTCTTTCGAGAAAAAAAAATCTAAACCCAAAAATGATTGTCATGAGTTCATCTCCAATTAAAACTCTAAATTCCTAATCACCTCTCTCTTAACCCAATCCTCAATCGCTCACAAAACCTTTAAATCTCAAACTCAGGTTCTCAATCTCTCATGCTCTCTAATTAGTGAATCGAAACCTAATTTGACTCTGCACCTGTCCAACACTCCAACTCAGTCCGAAACTCCGATAGTCTCTCAGTCCAACCATAATCCAAAACTCTAACTTAGTTGAATTAATGAATTGAAGCTAGAACAACACTGAGATTATTTGCTACAAGACTCTCAAGCTAGTCAGAAATAAATATTGGGCCCGAAAAATTTCGGTCAATCAGAAATCTAGGTGAGCCTAGAAACTGAAATGCGTCATTTTATGACCAGCCCAAAAATTAGGGGTCGAGATCGGTTCCTGCATCAATTTACTCTAGTCTGACCCTTGCCTAGCCCTAATTTCCATGCTTGTTGAATTCCATAGCCCTTCCAAGTACTAGAAAAATCAACCAAGTTCATCATTTGTCATAAAAAAATAAAAATAAAAATAAAAATAAAAATAAAAATAAAACTAAGTTCATCATTTTCCAAGGAATATCTTCACATTCTACTCCTCTCTCTCCTTGTTTTTCTCCTCAACCCCTCATCCCTTCACTTTCTCTCTTTAGCTGATGATTATTTCATCAATTGGGGCTCCAATGTTAATGCAAGCCTCACTTTTTCTAGGGAATCGAAGTCTGATTGCTCTTTCACCAAAAGCAAGGCTATCAAAGACATCAGCCAGTCGCTAGATATATCACCTCTATATAAGACAGCAAAAGGTTTTAGTAAACTATTCTACTACCAGTACAACATCAATGAAGATGCTACTTATCTGGTATGCCTTCATTTCTCAGCTTTCTCCTCCTCAAATAATCTCCCCACAATTGTTTTTGGTATTTTGAATTCTAATAATTTCACATTGTAAAACAATTTCACCGCCAAGAGCAGTACCAACTCCACTGTGACGAAGGAATTCTTTTTCCGAATTGATATTACCAAAGAGTTTAGACTATATTTTACACCTCAACCATTTTTTGCATTTGTAAATGCCATTGAATTATTCCTGAGCCCTTTAGGTTTCATCGCTGAGAACTATACCAATAATCTCCCTCTACGCACAATTTGCACAGTAAACGTTGGAGAATCACCAGTAAATGACATAGTATGAAGAAACTAGGAAACATATGATAATCATTTATTTTCTGATCCAAAGTCTGCAAATAATGCCAGTTATGGCCCTATCCATTTATACTGTTTCCCCAAAAAGGGTCTACCGGACTGCGAAAGAGATGAGTAACACTAATAGTAGGCTAGACAAATCCTCCAATATAACATGGTTTTTAGTGTGAGTAGGAATGCTAAACGCATTGTCCAGGCTCACTTCTGTGACATTATTGGTAAGGCGTCTGATGACATTATATTTAACATGTATTCAAATGGTCACTTTATCTATTCCCTTTTACTATGATTTGTGGTGAATTCTTGTGAGTCTGAAATCATTAACATCACCATATAACCAAATATTGATGCTACTTTTGCAAATGCATTTCTAAATGGTCTAGATATATTGGAGATAGTGCATGGATTAGCTCCAATTCCTAACGTGGAATCCAAGAAGAGAGACAGAAATATATTGGCTCCTGTGACTGGTTCAGTTGTAGAGAAATGCACAATACCACACATTCTGTTACAATGTGAATTTTTGTCTATATGTGTTGTCCGCAAAGCCTTTTTTTTAGTAACTTAGATTTTATTTTTAGTGATTTAAGGTTTATGTTTTTATAAGAATTTCAACCAAAAAAAAGAAAAGAATAAGTATAGATTGTAAAATGAGAAGTGTGGATTTGTCATCCTCCAAAAAAAAAAATTTGAAAGGGTGGTTCTAGTTGGACCTCCAAATTTGATATTTGGACATTTCCTACTTATTAAACCTTCAATTTGTTAAAGGAAAAACATATTGTGTGCCTTCGTCAAAGTGATTGACGGAGAGGGAATCAAGCAATTACCAATTAACATCAATCAGCGTGGATTACGAACCAATCAGTA
>LYNE01010232.1:0-15025 GCA_001662545.1 Rosa x damascena | reverse complement strand
AATGTAAGTCACCCGGATTATTTTACCGTGAAGATGTACCATGGGGGTTATTTTAAGGAGAACCAATATATATATATATATAGGTGGGAAGGTGTCCTATTATGACTGTTGATAAGGACAAGATGTCACTTGCGGAAGTTGATGGTATGGTTAGGGGGCTGAACAAGACTATAGTGGAAAGAGGATAGATTATTGGTATTAGGTTCGGACTGAGGATGAAGCTTTAATAAAGCTTTCCACTGATCTTGATGCTGTTACAATGTGCTTGTGTGTTCCACAAATTAGGCTTGTTATTATACACTTGGATCATTGGGATCTTAAGAGGGACTATGTAGAGATAGATGATGATGAGGACGCTGAGCTGTTTATGTATGAAGAAGATGAGTTCCATGATTTTGCTTATAGTCAAGCTGGTTCATGTGGAGTTGTTATCGAAGAATTGCCGGATTCACCGAGGAGGAAGCCAGGGGTAGTGATAAAGCAACTTCTAGATTCACCAAGGAAAGATGTCCGTAGGACAGCAAAGAAGGCTTTTGGAATTGTGATAAGGGAGTTGGAATGGCATCCAACTGTGCCTATTCAAGCTAGCCAAGTGGGAGTGCATGATCCTAAAGATAAAGCTAGGTAAGAAAAAAATGGTGGATGAAAGACCTGATGCCACCATGTTTGCAAACCTAGACAACCTTGTGGATGTTAATGTGTCCACCTATGAAACAAGGAGCTCCAGATCTAGTGTACCTAATGAAGAGGATGGTGATGCTTATGATTCCAATGATTCTGAAGCTTTGCTATATGAGGACAGTTCAAAAGATGAAGACTATGATCCTTTATTTGACAGTGAAGACTATATTGAGTATGGTGTAGATGATGATTGGATGGGTGACATGGAAACAGAGTTTAATGATAGGGGTCAGTGGATTGGAGGAGTTGGTGAAGGGTCCAATGCTGCAAATATGGATAATGAGGGAGATATGCAAGGTGAGGATAATGAACCAATGTATGGAGCAATAGATTCTGATGAGGAATGTATTGGGAAAGAAGCTGACTTAGATAGAAAGGAAGAAGGGGATGGATTGCTAGAGTTCAACCCTAAAACTAATATGGTCAACCCTCATTTTTGCAAAGGCATGAAGTTTGCAACTGCAAAGATTTTGAGAGCTGCCATTAGAGAGAGAGCAATTTAGAGAGGGTGGGAAGCTGTGTTTGTGAAGAGTGACAGATTAAGAATAAGGGTGATTTGTAAAGCTGAAAATTGCCCCTTCAAGTTATATGCCTCTAGAATGCAGCAAGAGGACACTTTGCAGATCAAGACCTATAATCCAGAACACACTTGTGCTAGAGTGTACGCAAACAGCATGATTAGGACACCTTACTTGACAGAGAAATTTGCTGAGCAGATTAAGCTCAACCCAAATTGGTCATTAGGTATAGAAGTTTACTGATTTTCATTTAGTTCCTATCATTTTGTACTAGAGTGTTTTTCTGATTGCACTTTTTTTTTTGTACAGAATCACTTGCACAAGCAATGACAGCCACTGTCAAGGCAAGAGTGTCAACTCAGCAGGCTTATAGAGTAAAGAAGGCAGCCTTGTAGCTTCTAAAGGCCCCCATCAAAGAGCAATATGCAAGAATAAGAGACTATGCAGCTGAGCTTAAAAGAGTGGACCCAAACACAACTATAGAAATCAAGTGTGACTTCTTGGATGAAGAGCAATTACCTGTGTTCAGGAGAATGTATGTGTATTTGGGAGTACTACAGATGGGTTTCAGAGCTGGATGCTGGTCAGTACTTGGGCTAGATGGTTGCCATTTGAAGAGCTGTTATGGGGGTCAACTATTAATTGCTGTGGGATTAGATGCGAACAACACAACCTGGGTTTTGTCCTATGCTATGGTAGAAATGGAGAGTAAAGACAGCTGGGAGTAGTTTCCGGACCTTTTAGTGAAGGATCTGAACATAAGGGATGAGGGAGCTGGGTGGACCTTCATATCAGATAAACAAAAAGGATTGTTACCAGCTTTTGCTGAAGTCATACCTTGCAGAACACAGATTTTATGTTCGACAGTTGTGGACAAACTTCAACAAGTTGTTTCCGGGCAAGGTGTTAAAGGACCATCTTTAATTTGGGCATGTGCAAAGTCAACTACCGAGAACTATTTTATCAAGGAAATGGTCCTGATGAAACAACTGGATCCATTGGCATATGATTGACTATCACGTAAGTAAACTTGTTTCACAGAGTTTCTGTTTTTAAAGTTTACGCACTTTTTCCTAGCATTGACATTAATGTTACCATTTTCAACTTTGTTTGTAGATCCTGAAAGGTCATCGAAGCACTGGTCTAGGGTATACTTTAGCACCCACCTGAAGTGTGACATCCTGTTGAATAACTTGTGCAAGAGCTTCAACGCTTTTATAGTACCAGCAAGATCAAAGCCAATTGTAAGCTGTTTTGAAGAAATCAGGGTTAAGCTCATAAGGAGGATCCATATGAGGAGGGATAAGATGCAAAGATTAGAAGAAAGAATCTGCCCCAACCGAAGGAGCTCTTGGAGAAGAACAAGGTCAAAGCCGCAACAGATTGCATTCCTAGTGGATCAGGTGGACCTGAAATTGAGGTTGAGAGTATAGGGGCAGCAAATACGTGGTCAACCTTCAAGCACACACTTATGCATGCAGGAGATGGGAATTAACTGGCATCCCATGTAAACATGCTGTTGCAGCCATCAATTACATGAGGCAAGCTTGTGAGGACTTTGTAGATCATTGTACCTAAAGAAGACATACATGGCTACGTACAACAACACAATCAAACCTGTTAATGGTATGGATCTGTGGTCAAAGAGTGATGAACCTCCAATTCTTCCCCCCCCAATACACAAGGAACAAAGAGGATCAAGAGTGCAGCTAAGAAGGCAGAAATTAGAGGTATAAAGCTTGGCAAGGTGCAGAGGTCTCTCAAATGTAGCAACTGTCATGAAGTTGGCCACAATGTCAAGACCTGTCATAGACACTTGCCACCCAAGAACAAGACCTCAACAACCAGTAAGAAGAAGAGGAAGTTAGATGAACCAACATCCGGAACTCAGGTATGAATTTTATACATTCTAGAATTTTTTTGATTCATGTGTATTTATGTGAACTTATTAGTGTACTTGTGTGCTTTAGACCAATACTAAGAGAAAGGAGCTATTGACAAAGAATGAGTTGAGGAAGAAGGTACAACTTAGTGCAGATAAGCTTAAGGTAATGTTCTATGCATTGCATTGATTGTGTGGTTTGTTGTGACTTTGTTTCTATTTTAAATGGTGTGTTGTTGCCTCATATTTGTAGAAAAAGAGAGATGAAAAGAAGGCAGCAATAGCAAGATCATCAAATGCTTCAGGGAAGACAAATGGTAGACCTGCAAGAACATCAACAACCCTGAAACCTGCTCTTGCTCAAGCTCCTCGGCCAGCATTGTCAAATCCTCCTCCCAAGCCTTTATCGTCTTCTAAGCAAGCAGCCCCAAGTAGGTCATCTATCAAAATCAAGGAAAAGGAAGGGAAAAAAATAGGCTTATGTACTGTATGTTGTCTTATTAGCAAACCCTAAACTTTATCATATTTGGTTTATGTTGTAGTCTTTTGTGCAACCTTGAGCTATGTAACTTGGTTGCTAGCTCAAATCTTTTGAGAAGATGATTAGAGCTAAGTCCCATTGCAACTTTGATTTTTTGGTTTTATGGATGTAAAGTACTGATATTCATCCAATGGCATGCTAATGCTAAAGACAATGTATGCTCTATTTTGTTCTATGAAATATATTAAGACTATGCTTTAATCCTATATGTTTGTAGTTCAAGCAAATTCGGAATTTTTCAGAAAAAAGGTCATTTGTTTAAGGGTTCAGCTCAATTTTAAGAACTTGTTGGATTTGGTCTTTCTCACTTTTTAACAAACTTTTTGCTCTCAGTCAACTTTTGCTTTGTTACATTATTATAATATGAGGTTATATATTTATGTCTAAATTTTTAAATTTTGGAGCCAATCGTGCTAAAATGACCGATTTAGCCCTCCTTGGTCTGATTTAACGTCCAATTTGGACGGAGCCAAAGGAATTGGATACGGGTGACTGGAATTGTAAATTTTCGGGGGTAAAATAATTAAATTGAGAGGATAGAGACTAACATAAAAATACCTCCAAATCTCAAGAAGAATAAATTGAATTTAATCATTTTATTTTTGGTATAAAAGTTTGTCACTGTAAGGATGAAGTTTACAAATATTCATACTTTCACATTGTTGACACCCAAATTTCCAGCTAACAAGCCCAATTCATGCTTTAAGCCCAATTCATATTTCAAGGCAAATTACACCCGCAAACATCATGCCACGCACGTGGACCCAAGCCACATTCACGCACTTGGGGCTTACAAGAATGGGTGTGGTGTGGAAGGTTACGGAAAAGTATGAACCCATCGTTAATTTTAGACACTGGTAATTTTGGACTTGGGAACCAAAATTGAAGCCTAGTAGTCTAATCCTAACATGGGTAAGTGAAGAAGAGAGAGAGCCCAAAAGCCCAAGCCCAAATCCTTTGAAACCAAACAAAACACTAAATGCCACATATAACCCTAGCCTAATCCCAATAGCAGAAACATAATCCAAGCAACACGGCAAAAATCTTGGATTGCAATCCCAGCAGCAGATTTCAGCAGCGAGAATCCTGGAATGGTAATCCCAGCAGCAGGATTCACGGCAGAAAATCTGCCAAGCCTATTCCATACTCTTCTTTAGACAAGACCAGACCAAGAAGCATTACAAATCCAATACATGCATTTAACCCAAGCCATCTCTTTACCCAGCGGTAGAGACCTTCCACCAAGATCCCTTTAGCTGCTGGAACTGCATATAAATAGCTACTGCTATTAACCAAGGAAAAGGGGGACGGAGTGGGCTAGCAAGCTCTCTAGCACTCTTCTTCTCCCATGCTTCCTCTCTCCCACTAGAAAGACACAACAGCCCAGAAACATCAAGCAAGAGATCAAGCTTCATCTCTGAATCCATAGCCACCGATTCTTTCCAACCAACCTTAACCCAAAACCCAGAAATCATACCATTGCCGGAATCTCTTCTTCCAAAACTCATGCTTTTCTATCTCCCACGCTACACGCATCTTGCCAAGCCTTTTTTGAAATGATTAATTCACTGCCGTGAACATGGAGAATAGCTGCCGGGAGTAACACAACAGCAAGCTACCTAGGATTCTCAGTCCTTCAAAGTTTGCTGGGCCTAGTCTTCGCTTACTCAGATAAAGGGGACGAGATTTTGGGTTTGGCCATGGTGATTTCACTGCCGTACAATCCCGATCAAAAGTGCCTCTACATTTTGGCGACTTCACTAGGGACTAGGTTGTGTTTCCACCTTAGCTTCCATAACAGCAGCATTTTACTCTAGAAATTTTCCATGCTCACTTCAAACCAGTCATGCTTTATCACTGGCAATATGTATCAGATGCAATCAAGGAGAGCTCTCTTGATGAACATGCCAATACTCATTGAAACACAAGCTTGTTTCTTATTTTATTGAATATGAGACTTCAATCCATGAGTTTCTGTAACAGGAATCATGAAAGCTGTCAAAATCAAATTTATTCACTCATTATTCAAGCTTCAATATTGAGTGAACAAATTAAGAGTCCTATTATAAAAGCTATCTCACCTTGAGGCTTCAACAAAACCAAACAAGCCACCACAAATAACCTTATCACCAGTTGATGCATTTCTTCTAGATCTGATAAGGTTTGAACCTTCTGCCTGGAAATTAGGCCATGATTCCAGCAGCTAACTTCTTCCTTGCTGAACCTATGTCACGCCGGATCTTAAGTACCACTGCTGGGAGCGATATATAAACATCCTGCAAGCATCACAACCATCAGTGCCACAAAACTACCTTACATTTGTTTAGCCATTTTTCAAGCATTTCGAGCCTATTTACCAGATTTTTCATAAACCTTCCCAACAACATGAAGAAAAAAAATATTAGTCCTTATTTGTGTCAATACCATGTCTAAATCAACTCAGTATACTCAAACTCAAAGCTATCCTTTTTCTGCACAAGTAATTTCAAGCATCATGCAAGAATACTTGGGGGCTTTGCTTAATGAATTTCAAAAAAACATGCTGTGATTTAACCATGGCTCCTTCCATTTCATAGCAGTGCTCTATGCTTCAAAAAAAAAAATCATGCTCTTATTCCATGGTAGGGTGACAATTTTCTTCAAACTATCTATACTTTTGCTGTCACAACACAGCCAAATACAGTCAAGCAAAACAGCAACAAAGTTCAAAGTGATGCAAACAAGCTTATGGCCATAAGCACAAGCCCCTCACGCTTCTCAAGCGATATTCATTGCCGGAGAACATGCAAGCAAAAGTTAAATCTTGTACTTTTAATCAGGCTACTGCACTTGGGGGCTGATGAGTTGTTTTATGTTGATTACCTTAACAGCAGTTCATCCATCTTGAACTTTTGAGCCTCATATTCATGCATCAAGCTGATCCATCTGAAAGCAAAAATATTCAAATCAGGCAAAATCATTCCCTTTACATACCATAACCAGCACCAAATTACATTGATATCCAAATCTTGACAACACCTCAAGCAAATCCACTCTCCACAATTAGTCATACCATTTCAATTTATTGTATAACTCAAGCGTATTGATTTAAAACAGAATCAATACATCAAGCATAGGCACTCTTATAATCAGGCTTCTACCATATCTATTGCGTCATTCAAGAACACCTTTCCAGATCCATACGCCAAACCAACCAGCAACAAGCAAGTTTGAAGAAAAGAAGAACTACTATATTATTGACGGATCTCATGCATATTCATATCAGGCACACACATTCAAAATTTACAATCTTATTTTGAAAATAAAGTCTTTCAAGCATACAGAAGAAGTGAAAAGAAACTTCAAGCGCAACATTCATTCTGTTAAAAAAAAATATATATTCATGCATGAAGACGGGAGCAACCAAGCAAAATGGATTGAGCATCATGCAACTCAAGCAATGTCCCAAGAAATTTAAGTTGTTCAAGGTGCTCAAATGCCCTGACAACTTCAAGAGAAAAAGAAATTTCATTGCTGGAACAAAGCCAAGACTGTAACGTTGCTTATTCATGATCAAGTTGCTAGTAAATCATGCAAGTCACCACTCACCGCCATGCTAAAAGGAACTCGGGAAAAAAAAAAAAAGAGCCATTATAACTCAAATATTCTAAGCTGTTCTAGTGCCGATATTAAGGTATTCACTACCTTGCAGGCCCGAAGCTCTGAGATCAACAACTCGACCCATTTTACTGCTGGGAATAAAGATGACGTCCAAATACATCCAAAAAGAACCTGAACTTTTAGCACGCTAATCCTATCTGACCACAGAAGAAAAACAATTCAATTCAAAGAATTTGAGCAAGCAAGGTATCATTCAAACTCAAAGATCAACAAGCGCTTATTCAAGATTCAAGCTTCCACGTGCTACTGATTTCAGACAATCAAGCATACATGCATACTCTCAAAACCAAACACTGAACCATCTTCCCTTCAGTATCCTAATCCACCTCCTTTACTAAATTCTATCCATTATCAAAATCAAGCATCTAGTGTCCTTCCCCTTCATTTTTGTTTAGATGAAGAAAGTAAACACTTCTAACCATTTTTCATTACACGTTGTCTTTATGTCCTCTAAGCCAAAACAGCTCACCATCATAATCAACTAAGCATACATACATGTCATTAAAGCTTGTACTAAAGCAATTCCAGCAGAAGTTCATGCAGCTGCTGCATTTCCTACTAAATTCTAATTCAACAATTTCAAGCCATGCCAAGCCGGTGATTAGTCGACAAGTAATTAATCGACATAAGAGTATAGCCGGAACATGCTAGCTATATCAAATTAGACTTGAGTTTAAATCTCTATTATATAACTCAAGCATGAATCACGACCTGCAAGCAAACATGACAGCCTTTATGCATGCATATCTGTGGTATTGTGTCACTGCTGTGTTACATGCAAAAGATTGGTTTTGCTTGAAGTAAGGTATACTTGGGGGCTTCATGATGAAAAGCACAGGCCTATAGTCTATTGATTCATTGGAAAATACAAAATAGAATTTAAGGCTTCCAAGCATGCTACTGCTGGATCAGTTCTAATCACTTTCTACCCATTCAAGGCATCGTGACTTTGAAAAGAAAAAAAAACAGAAAGAGTCAAAGTTCTTATGATGTTTGAATAATCAAAGATTCATCTACACAATGCCAAACTCATGCTCATGCCACTCATACTTCATGCCAAGCTCATACTCATGCCAAGCTCCTTGTCAAGCTAAGCGGATTCACGACCAAGAGTAACAATTCAATACTTAAACAAGCTTATGTCAAGCAAAATATTTTAAGCATATAAACATACAAACACCAATCATGTCAAGCTTCTCTCTAAGGTCATGCATCCAACAGCGAACTAATAAGCATACAAAGGCAAGTCATTCCAAGCTCGAATCTTGCAAGATCCTATATGCATCGAAAACCAAGTGAGAATCACGCCAAGCCATTACATCCAAGCACATGCTTTCCAACACTAATGCACTCTCATTTGACCATTAAAGAAACTTAAGGAAGTCACAAGGTTATACCATCAAGCACATGCCTACGACGTGCCCAAGCATAATGGCCACTAAGCCATGAAACAAGCAAGGCGGACATCATACAAGCTCATGCTCTTACCAAGCCAAATTCCTTACATGACAACAAATTAATCAAGACATGTATACCTGGAGAGTCAAGCAAGACAATGCGAAAAACCAAATTGCCAAACGCTGCTGTAAAAGCAACACGAACCACTGCCATGCCATATAATTCAAATCAATAGTCTTTTCCAAACCATTTTGTGATAATCTTACTTCGTTAAACCAACATGCTAACCTATTTTTAACCTTATCCATACCAAATTTTTTTCTAAACAATCTCTTGCTGTTGTGACAACCTCTTATCATGTTTGCTAGACCAAATCTCGATTCTTCTCAAAATGACCAGACCTAGTTTCACTAACCAAAAGCACTTTCCTATCAAGCAACAAATGCTTCTAACCCTTTAAACAACCATCATGCCAAGCTAATACCTAGAACACCTCATGCATATGTCAATCGGATCATAACCAAGACAGCCATGCCAAGCATACAAACTTCTCTCCTTCAAATGAGTGCGTCCACCAAATAACCATCTGCTAGCTCAAGCCATCAAAAGCTCATGCCTAGAATATGCCCAAGCATGACTATCACAAGTTCAATCGAAACAAAAGTCAAGCCAAGCAAAGATATTTTTTGTTTTACAATATCAAAGCTAATCAAGCAAGACCATACCATGCAAACCATCGCAAATTCAAGCTAAGCAAATTACTGATAAAGTGTCAGTAACATGATCAAGCCAAGCTAAGAAAGTTACATATACCAAGCCAAACAACACCATGCTATATCATTCATTTTCACAATTATAGCAGTAAAATAGGAAAGTCTCACAAACGGCTAGCAAAAAAAAAGGGCTCACAAAAGCAGGTTACATCACAGTCCTAGCAACAAAACAAAGTATGTTATGTGATAACTGCAACAATTAAAACAAGCCACAGCAAAACATGCCATGCAAATTCATGCTATTAACTTGAATTCTTGACAAGCAATATTCATATTCATATACTATCAATCAATCGTTGTGATTATTGAGCAAATTCAAATTCCAGCAGCAAGCATAAAGAGTTCACCACCAGAGAAAAGATCTACCAATGTTTCAATTGCATTCAAGAATACAACTAATCAAATGCAAGCATATTTCACGAGAAGACTCTTGTATGGATGCTCACCTGGATATCGTGACGACCACAATGCATTGATTTAGCCCAGTAAGCTAATTCCCAGCAGCCAATCAAAGCAACGACAAAGCTAACACCTCTGCAATAAAGTCAAGGTTGTGTGTGGTCAATGCGTTACCACAACTACCATAAGTCATACAAATCCACAGAGAACATGCTAAAATAAGTAAGCAAGCCAAAGCCAAGCCACAAAGAAATCCTATACAAATGAAAATCCTACATGAAAACATTTATTGACCTAGAAGATAACACCAAGCAAGATATAGCAAAAAGAATGTATATGACTCAGATATGCTAGTCAGACACATGATCATACAAATCTGTGACAATGAAGGAAAAGCAAGCTAAGCAATTCAAGCACAAAAAAAAATTCAGTTACTGTGATCAAGTTAAAGCTCACTTCATTGCTGTGTTCAAAGCTTCCACCGTTTACTGACATCTAGTTTATCATCGAAATTGATACTCTCATATCCTGTGTCATTGGCCTCTACTACTCCACTGCTGAAACAGAAGCTGCCGTAATCAATTTTGTGAAATCAGAATTCAAGCACAGGGTATCTCATCTGAAGCAAAAAATGTGGAAAGTCATAAGCACAAGCATTTATGATCCAGCAAGCATTAATTATACAAGCTTTCACATGTTATGATTTCAACATCAGGCCTATACCTACTCTTAATTCAAATTCCAACCTGTCATAGATTTTTGCTCCAACACCATTACATATACAGATCCAAATATTGCTACCCATACAAAATTCAGCAACCAAAGTCATACTTTAAGCCTTCATTACTCTACACAAACATCTACTGCCATACTTTAAGCCTTCATTACTCTACACAAGTATCTACAGCCATACTTTAAGCCTTCATTACTCTACACAAGCATCTGAAGCCATAGTTTAAGCCTTTATTACTCTATACAAGCATCTACATATCCGGTCTATCACCAAATTTAGCGCCCATTCTTCACATCAAATATTACCATTTAAATGTCCCATACATGTTTTGATTAAAGGCCGAAAATCTTGAATCCAAGCTGTTAATTTCTCCCTCAAAGCATCACGGAAAAAATCATACCTGATTTTCTAGAAGAAAAATCATTGTTGAGATGGATCTATAAGGTGTAGAGGCAAACAAGAAATCAATGAAATTTGAGCCCAAATATGTCTAAACCCTATATAAGGTGGCAATCACGAGAAATTTCATGCTTAATACATGGCATATTAGCCTAACTCTATGAACAAATATATCATGCCAAGTCCATGCTAATACCAAGCTTGTGCTCACGCCACTCAAACATCATGCCAAGCACTTGCTCATGCTCAAGCCAAGCAGATACACGACCAAGAGAAACACGCCAATACATAAACAAGCTTATGCTAAGCAAAAATAATTGTAAGCATACAAGCATTAGACATACATACGCAAGCCATGCCACACTCCTGTCTTAAGGTCGTGCATCTACCATGGAACATATGAGGGCCATGCCAAGCAATCAAGCTCATTCTTTTTTTTTTAATAGTGATTCCCTCTCAAAATGCTTAAGATGGCCACAAGCTCAAGCTACCAAAGCACACACCCCAAGCAAAGCTACTACATGCCAAGCTACATGTCGTTCACACTCCAAGCAAGGAACCAAGCAAAACTAAAACCAACATGGTCAATCCAAGCTAACAGGCACAATTTACATGATGAACTAAATGATACCAAGCTGCATCATGTTTCATTGCAATCACAGCAGTAAAAACTCCACGCATAATGCCAAAAGAAAAAAAAAAAAGAACCCAAGCTACTCCACGCTCAACCAATTCATAATCACACGCCAAGCAAGGGACTAAGCTAAAATTGAAACTATTGAATCCACATAGTCTAGCCAAGCTAATAGAAGCAACTTACATGATGAACCAGATAGACTAACAGCAAGCTCCATCATGTTTAATTGCAATTACAGCAATAAAAAGAAAACTCCACGCATAACTCAGAGAAGAAATAGTCCAAGCCACTCATGCCCAATCAATCTATTATCACGCATCAAGCAAAAAAAAAATTAAGGCCATTGAGCCCAAGCTAAGAAGACACAGCCAATAATACCGTGCTGTATCAATCCCAGCGCTGTCATGGCAGTAAAAGAAAAAATCAGGACGCGTTATGAATGGGAGGAAATACTTACAGGTTGGGTACCTTCCAAAACATGTGGTAGCAAATCAATGCTGATAGCAAAATTGATCACATCAGTAGCAGGTCAGTCACAGCAACAAACCAGTATGGCTAAGGTGACAAGCAATTACAGCAGCAGAATTGATAACGCCAGAACAAAGCACGCGGCATGCAACGGATTAATCACGGCAGCAAATCGGCAATGTCGCTGAGCAATAGTTAATCGCGTTAGCAAATTGATATTGCGTGAACCAACACAATTTTATAATATGAGCAAATGCAGAATCAAGAAGAAGAAAATCACACCGAGCAAAAGAGGATGCAGTTGGCCAAGCTTACCAAGCACAGAAGGAATAGCAAATTGGCTCTACCAATGGGCCCGACACACTCGATTTGTTCTGTAAAAGAGTAAGGGAGTGGAGATGGAGTCTCTCAAGCCAAGAAATTTTAAAGGAGAAGAGCCTTCTTTCCTTAGATCAAGGGTCTGACTCTTGAGAAGAAAGGCATCTTGTGCAAATCAAAATATGGAAGGAAAAGAAGAGAAAAGAAAAAGACTTTACATGCCATTGCCGTTTCCCTAGAAGGAAAGTAGCCAAAAAAGTATGACTCCTTTCTTCTAACTAGGAGTCCAATGATGACGAGAATCTGTTGTCACGTGAGAAGCTTGATAAGCCATAGTTCGTATCGGTAAGATACGCAAGCCAACGAAAAAAAAATTGTTATCACGCAGTAAGTCTCTGGATTTTTGATTATGTAGCCCGAGACACGGTCACATGACCTACATAATCAAGGGGGCTAATGTTGACACCCAAATTTCCAGCTAACAAGCCCAATTCATGCTTTAAGCCCAATTCATATTTCAAGGCAAATTACACCCGCAAACATCATGCCACGCACGTGGACCCAAGCCACATTCACGCACTTGGGGCTTACAAGAATGGGTGTGGTGTGGAAGGTTACGGAAAAGTATGAACCCATCGTTAATTTTAGACACTGGTAATTTTGGACTTGGGAACCAAAATTGAAGCCTAGTAGTCTAATCCTAACATGGGTAAGTGAAGAAGAGAGAGAGCCCAAAAGCCCAAGCCCAAATCCTTTGAAACCAAACAAAACACTAAATGCCACATATAACCCTAATCCCAATAGCAGAAACATAATCCAAGCAACACGGCAAAAATCTTGGATTGCAATCCCAGCAGCAGATTTCAGCAGCGGGAATCCTGGAATGGTAATCCCAGCAGCAGGATTCACGGCAGAAAATCTGCCAAGCCTATTCCATACTCTTCTTTAGACAAGACCTGACAGACCAAGAAGCATTACAAATCCAATACATGCATTTAACCCAAGCCATCTCTTTACCTAGCGGTAGAGACCTTCCACTAAGATCCCTTTAGCTGCTGGAACTGCATATAAATAGCTACTGCTATTAACCAAGGAAAAGGGGGACGGAGTGGGCTAGCAAGCTCTCTAGCACTCTTCTTCTCCCATGCTTCCTCTCTCCCACTAGAAAGACACAACAGCCCAGAAACATCAAGCAAGAGATCAAGCTTCATCTCTGAATCCATAGCCACCGATTCTTTCCAACCAACCTTAACCCAAAACCCAGAAATCATGTTACTGCTGGAATTTTCTCTCTGCTAAAACTCTCATGCATCTAGCTCCCACACCATGCCTGCCTATAAGTCCTATTCTAATGAAATATAGTCCAATCGCTGTTGTTATCATCAAGCCAAATCGCTGCCGTTATCATCAAGCCAAATCGCTGCCGTTATCGTCAAGCCAAATAGCTGCCGTTACACCAACTTGGTCACAACGAGGTTGTTCTCAGGTCTAACCTTTGATCAATCTTGGGCCTAGTCTCGCTTAATCAAGAGGTCCCTGTTGCAAAAGATCTAAGACGCAAAAAGACCCTCACACACATCAGACATGGAAAACCACATGTGAATGTGTGATTACTTGTCAATTAGTGCAATTAGTCGTTATTCAATAAAGGTTACAGGACTTTTGGTCGGCCACAATAATATTTCCTTGGCGTCTACTTGCAAATTGCAATGTGGTGTTTTTTAAAATATTGTCCTCTGCTCACTGAACTTTTACATACACTTCTTTTATGAATCCTACCGTCCAGTCTGAGATTTCGAACATGCATTAGGCTTTACCTTAGCTGGTACGAAGATGGCAGCTACCAATAAAAATGATGTTTCTACCATCTATGACAGAAAAAGTGAACTGAAAGCTTTTGATGACACAAAGGAAGGTGTTAAAGGCCTCTTTGATGCTGGCATAACCGAGATACCTCGGATCTTTTATCATCCACCTGATGAGTACTCCATTCACAATACCTCTGATTCAGAAGAAGAGCAGTTCAGTATTCCAGTCATAGACCTCAAGGGCCTTTCAGATCCAACTAAACGAAAGGGGATCGTTGCAGCCGTTGCAGAAGCATCAGAGTCTTGGGGCTTTTTTCAAATTGTCAACCATGGAATATCTGTTGATGTGCTTGAGGAGATAAAGGATGGGGTACGAGGGTTTTTTTAGCAGGATACTGCTGTGAAGAAACAGTTTTACACTCGCG
Source organism: Rosa x damascena (assembly GCA_001662545.1). Taxonomy (NCBI): domain Eukaryota; kingdom Viridiplantae; phylum Streptophyta; class Magnoliopsida; order Rosales; family Rosaceae; genus Rosa; species Rosa x damascena. The sequence goes on along the minus strand of LYNE01010232.1, from coordinate 385 downwards.
ATAACTTCAGTAGTTCATTCGTCTACAATAGCAACTTTGATTTGTATAGTGCACCAGCGACTCATTGGAGGGATTCTTTCACGTGTTACATGACTCCTACTCCTAAGACAAAGGACCTGCCAGAAGTATGCAGGTATGTGACAATGACATAATTCTTACATAAAATTCTGTCTATAACTGGTAAATCTACGAAGCTAATTAGTTTACTTCAGATTCAATCATGAATTAGATGGTATGTTGTATGAGTTGATTCTTGATCAGACGTTTCAGTAAATTAATCCACGTACTGACCAGCTTAATGGTTGATCACTCGCTATGATGTAGGACGAGAATGGACCCAGTTTAGCCGAAAAACCATAAAAGTAAAGAAGCGGTGTAAAATCAA
>LYNE01010231.1:0-11903 GCA_001662545.1 Rosa x damascena | reverse complement strand
TTAGATGAATGATGTCAACCTTTATTGAATAAAAAAGAATCAACTGGTACAATACTCAAAAGCTATTACATCATGAAGGAAAGAAGGTGTAGAGGAGCAATAGAAAGTTTGGCCTGATGAAAGCGCTTGCGCAGCTGTAAGATGAGTTGCCACATTAGCTTCCCGTCGAGTATGTATGACTTTGACATTAGGCAGAGCATCCAATTGAAGCTTCAAGTCTTCATAAATTCTTCCTAGCCTTGAAAGGTTGTTACCAACCCCCACAAGTTGCTGTTGGACTATCAAAAAATTAGTCTCGACAATAGCTGGTTGCAAAGACCTATCACTATGCCAAAAAAGCTATCAGACAACACGCATCAAACTACAGTAGACTGATTTTCTGTAGTCTGATTTTTTCAGACGACATATAAATTAAATGTGTTGTCTGAATACACATAGAAACCATACTTGTTTTATTTTGAATATATAGCCAAATTCAGACGACACTTATATGTTGTCTGAAAAGATGAAAAAAAACCATAGCAAAAATTTTAGATTTCCCTCCAACAAGATGAGTCTTTTCCCTCTCAAGAACCCAAACTCTATAGCTGACTAATCAATGGGGTGTTATTTAGACAACACAGTTAAGAAATTGTGTTGTCTGAATAAGGTGAGTTTGACTTTTTTTGTTTTAGGTCTCTTTTGGCATAACATAAACCCTTCATGAAAAACTCTCTCTCCTTCAGCAAAATCCCCTCTTCCTCTCCATCTCTCTCATTTCCTTCCCCAAAACCCCGCAACCTCCCCAACAGACCACCGCAATCACTCTCAATCAAAATCCAACATGCTCCAAACTCTCCTCTTCCTCTTCTGGCTCAACCCCCGTTCAAATCCAATCCCCAGAAGGCTGCTTTTCCCAAAGACAATGGTTTTTTTAATTGGCCGTTTAGGTTCTTCTGATTTTGGGGTTTGTCTGGTTTCTTACATTTTTCTCATGACTTTTCTTACTGCAGATTGAAATTGATGAAATCTCTCTTGCGAAGGCGATGCTTCGAGGCATGGCCGGAGGAGGTGCGACCTGGCATAGACTCGTGGGGCAAAGGGAAGGCAAAGTGGTGAGGACTCTGTGGGAGAGGACTAATTAAACAGGCTGGGCAAAGAGGCCGATAACAAGAACATCACCATAGGATCCCAGGACGGCGTCGTCGATGAACTTTTAGTCTGCAAATCCCTCCATTGAGGCTCTGATATCGTCTTTGATTATCGATAGAAGGTCACTAGGTCCTTCCAGTACGTGCAAGGTGATTATTACATTGCGCCTCACTTAATGGTATGATGGACTTCGATAACCTTCTTGACTTTGAGAATGACGACCCACTCCTCAACCCTCTGCTAATAAAAGGTGGGTCTTCTCTCCGGCCTCTTCGATTTAGTATTTAGGTTTTCTTGCTTTCTTACTTTACTTTCTTGATTCATTTAATTTTTTTTGTATGAATTTTGCTCTCTTAGAACTTAAAATTTCATTCTTTCTTTTTTGTTCTTGACCTTTCAACTCTTGAGGTCGATTGAATGTGATTACTGTTCGAAATTGTCATCGCAGGCGAGTATGTCCGGCCTCAGCCTCGCAAAGACCTCCAATTCATATGGGACGCAAAACCCTCTTCCCAACCCCAACAGGTGAGTTTACCTTTCACTGTTTCATTGTTCTGGGTTTTTCGTTTTCTTGGGAAACAACTGGATTCTAAGGTTTTTAACTTCATTTCTTGTGAACCCACAAAATTTTTGCTCTGTTTTATAGTTGGGTTATGCTGATTTTTCCATAAAGGAGTTTCCTTTGTGTCTTATCTTTGGTGGTCTTAATGTTTGGTTTAGTGTATTGAGCAACTTGATTTTTATGCTCTATGCTCAAGTTAAATTCCAGAAGAAAAAAAAAGGTTCCCAATATCTGTTGGTATTCAATCTATTATTTGCATTGCTGTTGTGGATTCTGTATTGGTGTAAGGTTAATAGCTGGGAGGAAAGTTTTGGCAATGGGGATGAAGGCTTTGTGTTGGTTTTCTCTGTGTAATGCTAGTTATCCTTTGTGCTGCTGTTGAATTTTGTGCTGCTATAGCATAACAACTTTAAATTGTGTTTTCAGTCATGGAATGGATAGATTCTTTCTATGTTAAACCAAAGAACATGTGTGTACTTGAAGCTAATTTGTGCAAGAAAGTAGTTGCTACAAGTTGAGTTTCAACGAATCCTCTTTTACTGGAAATAATGGGCACGGCAATTCCTGGATATTAATTTGATTAAAATCTGGACTTCCTGGATGTTATGAATGCTTTGTGAATGATATATTTCTTATGTCAATGCAGTTATTTCTGGTAATGACTTAATAATCTGTTTTGATTTTCTCGTGGGGCAAGTAAATGTTTAGGCACTTAGTCTTTGGCTTGATAGTTCTCTTTCTTGCTTCCTTCTATTGTCCAGCTTTTCATTTGGAATAATACATTACAGCACAAATGCCTATTGCAGGTGCACATCTCTTTGGCAGGAGACAAGCACATGCGAGTGACGTGGGTTACTGGTGATAGATCTGCTCCTTCAATTGTTGAATATGGAACATCATCGGGAAAATACAGCTTCGTAGATCAAGGAGAAAGCACTTTGTATAGTTATATGATCTATAAGTCTGGACTGATACACCACACTATTTGCAGCCTCGGTTGGATATGATAGGAGCATTTTAATGCGACGTTTTAACTGCCATTTCCTTACATTTTCTGCGTTATTTCCTTAAAGAAACCCTGTTTAGGAAAGTTTCCATTCTTCGATTGGGAAAGTTCCTAATTGTAGAAAGTTTCCGTTCTGTAGTTTCTAGTTTTCCTTTTTAGAAAGTTTCCCATTTTAGTTTAGGAAAGTTACCATTTCTTGTTTTAAGAAAGTTTCTATTTTTGGTAATAGTTTCTATTTTCAGGTCCTTGGAATAAATGAGCTGAAATGAGCTCATAAATGGAAAGAGGAGCTAGCCAACGTTGGAGGGAGTAAAAACAAGACACAAAGGGTTGCATAAATGAGCAGAAATGAAGAAAAGAAGCTTTCCTGTTTCAACCAGGAAATCCTGTCCATGAGAGGAAACCCTGCCAAAACGAGACTCTTGAGTCAACCAAGAAGGAAAATCAGAAAAGTGAAGTGTCATGGCATGAGAGAAGCTTCTTGAAGACCTTAGAAGATGACATGGCAAGAGGGTGACGCAAGAAGGCCCAAGAACTCTCTAGAATAAATTGAATTTTCGGCAATGGACAAAAGCCCATGAAATTAGGGTTTTGTGACGCAAAGGAGTATGTGTTGAGTGATTGCCGTGAAATCCTAAGAGGAAGAGAGAGAGTTGGCGTGAAAATTAAGAAGGAGAATAAAAGATTACACCAAGAGATTTTCTAGGGAGATTTTTATGGAAGGAAATATTCTTGGAGGAGATAATTGTGTTGATTACCGTGATATGCCAAGAGAGAATAACGTGGAAATCAGAAAATAACAAGGAGATGACGCTAAGAGAAGAAATAGGGAGAAGTTTAAGGAAGGAAGAAGTGTGGACAACAAGAAAAAGCTCAAAAGGCGTCTAGATACATTCCCTAATTTCTCTAAAGAGTTTTGGCCGAAATTGAAGTATAAAATCAGAAAATATCTTGGATATTTCGGCAACCATATATTAGGGAATTAATTTGGAGTTTTGTGATTGGTTGAACAACAAAGAAGGGCTTACTTGGCATCATACCATTGGTGGAAGCAATGTGGAATTTTGTTGTAATTTCATGGAAATTAATAGAAGAATCAAGAAGCTTGGAGAACCCTAGCCGTGCCCCTATATATACTCCTTCATATTTGACGTTGGAGACACTTTACACTTCAGAAATTCAGAAAAATTCTCTCCATAAACGTCTAGCCTCCCTCTCCATTCTCTAGTTCATTTTTGGTGTTTCAAGCAAGGCAAGGAAGAAGGAAGAAGAAGCCGTGAGCATCCCTCCACCATCCACCTTGGAGCCGTGAAGCTTGAAGATTTGCTTTCAAAGTTCAAGTTCAACGTCCAAGTTCTTCATTCCCATCTCCATTCACGGTGTAATTCAACCTTGGCCCTTGTAATCACTTTTGATTTTTCCTTGCTTGAATTCGTTGGTTATGTTCTAGTTAACAATAACATTTGAAATAAGAGTTTAATTCCGAATTCTAGTATTGAATAAATTTCAGATTCCTAATTTGTGATTCTTAAGTTGCTTTTGTGAGATTGTTTAATCAAATTTGTTTTATCGAAATCCTTTATGTGTTAATCTTGTGTGGTTCGAAACATATAGGGTTGATATATAATTGTTGCTAGATTTAAGAACATGATTCAACTTATTGTTTTGTGAACTTGAATCAAAAGTAGTAAAGGTTTTGGACAAAAACCGACTTTGATTAAAAAGGATTGCAATTAGATGGACTTTTTCATACTAAGTTATACACTTGAGTTGATAGCCTTTCTATGTGTTCTTCATGCATCTAACATGTTATGATTGTCTAGCTTTCTAGAGCTTGAATGCATGTTTGATAGGATTAATCTTTGTGCTTTCACTTAGGTTAATTAGCATTGGAAAGTAAAAAATGGGAAATTATTTGCTTCGAATATTTCACATGATCAACTCTTTCTCATGACTTAAGGTAAACAATATTAGGGTTGAGTCGAATTTGATTATGAATGTGGTTTTGATCTTTGTTTCATATGTTCCATTCTTGTATTTGTGTTTATATATTTTCTTTACTTTGTTTCTTTTAATTTTCGAAAACCAAAAACCCAAAAACCCCCCTTAATTCGTAAATATGTTTATACATTATTTTATTTTTGTAAATAATTTACTTTGTACTTATGTTAATTCTTTATTTGTCCTACAATGACAGGTATACCCTCAATCCCCGGAATAGAATGACCCTACTTGCTTATACTACTAATTATATTTTTAGGGTTAAATTATATGCTTGCTTTGAGCGTATCAGGATACCTTTGGTGAGCTGGTTCAGCCACTCGCAAGTGCAAGGCCATGGATAGTAACCTAGGGAAACAATGAGAAGGAGAGCATACCATTCTTGAAGGATGGGTTTGAATCCTATAATTCTAGGTGGAAAATGCTGTATAAAGAGAGTGGATCGAGCTCGAATCTTATTACTCCTTTGAAGTTGCAGGTGCTCATATTATCATGCTTGGCTCGTATACTGATTATGATGAATATTCAGATCAATACAAGTGGTTGAAGGTTAGTTGCTTCTTTTTTCTTGTCAGAAGGAATCCTATTTATCTGCTACATTAATTTATAGACATTAATAAAATACTTCGATTCATATTCTTGCTTAGCATTCATCAATGATATCTTCTATATTATAGATGTTTAGGTTATGGTACATATTCAACTCATATAAATCCTGACCGCCCTGCTCTGCTTTTGGAGTGTAGTACCATTGCCTAGATCTGTTGATTGTGCTGGATAACATGTGCATATGGTGTACCCTTTCACATATAACCTATGTTGATCTTACCTTTCTGAAAACTCAAAGAAGTTCGAGACTTGGTAGTATGTATCCACATATACTAAAGCAAGTAAACTCATTCCAATAAAGATAAGGAGTAAGGTAGTGTCATACGCTTAAAGCAAGCATATAATTTAACCCTATAAATATCATTAGTAGTATAAGCAAGTAGGGATCGTACTATTCCGGAGATTGAGGGTACATCTGTCAATGTAAGACAATTAAACAATTAAAATAAAAATAAGTATAATATTTACACATATATACACTATTTACGAATTTAGGGGAGTTTTTGGTTTTTGGTTTTCGAAAATTAAAAGAAAAAATTAAAACTAAGTATAAACATAAACACAAATACAAGAATGAAACATAAGAAACAAAGATCAAAACCAAGTTCATAATCGAATTCGACTTAACCCTACAATTGTTCTTCCAAGTCATAAGAAAGGAGTTGATCATGTGAAACATTTGAAGCAAACGATTTCCCATATTTTACTTTTCAATGCTAATTAATCTAAGTGAAAGCACAAAGACTAATCCTATCAAACATGCATTCAAGCTCTAGAAAGCTAGACAATCATAACATGTTTAACGCATGAAACACATAGAAAGGCTATCAACTCAAGTGCGCAACTTAGTATGAAGAAGTCCACCTAATTGCAATCCTTTTCAATTGAATTCGATTTTTGTCTAAAACCTTTACTACTTTTGATTCAAGTTCACAAAACAATAAGTTGAATCATGTTCTTAAATCTAGCACCACTCATACATAAACCCTAAAAGTTTCGAACCAATTAGAATCAACATACAAGAGATATCAATTAAGCAAATTCAATCGAACAATCACACAAAAGCAACGTTGGAATCACAACATAAGAATCGAAATCTTCATTCAATCATAAAATTTCAGATTTAAACTTTGTTCAAACATCAATGTTAACTAGAACAACCTCATACGAATCAAACAAGGGAAATCAAAAGTGATTACAAGAAAGAAGGTTGAATTACACCGTGAATGGAGATGGTGATGAAGAACTCGAATGATGAACTAATGAAACTCGAAAGCAAGCTTCAAAACTTCACGGCTTCAAGGTGGATTGGGAGAGGTGCTCACGGCTTCGTCTTGCTTCTTCCTCCCTTGCTTGAAATCGCAGAAGATGAACTAGAGAATGGAGAGCTTTCACGTTATAAAGTAATTTCTGAATTAGGGGATGTGTGAGACGTCTAGGGATGTAGAGTATATATAGGGGACGGCCAAACTTGGTCTCCAAGCCGTGATATTCCTTTTATTTTCCATGGAATTAATTTAATAATTCCACATAGCTTCCACCAATGATAATTTGCCAAGTAAGCCCTAGTGTGTCATCCAACCAATCACAAAACTCCAAGATGATTCCCTAATATATTGTTGCCGAAATTGCATGAATATATTCTGATTTCTCTCTTTTATTTAAGCCAAAATACCTTTAGGGAATATAGGAATGAATCTAGATGCCTTTTGAGCCGTTTCTTAATGTCCACACTTCTTCTTTCCTTAAACTCCACCCTAGAAAATCTCTTGGCGTAATCTTTTATTTTCTTCTTGATTTTCACGCCAACTTTCTCTCTTCCCCTTGGTATTTCATGGCAAACATCCCTAGGGTTTAACTTTGCGTCACAAACCCTAATTCCATGGGCTTTTATGGGCCTTGATCCATTTTGCCAAAAATCCAAGTCAATTTATAGAGTTCTTGGGCCTTGTTGCGTCAACTACAAGCCTTGTCATCCTCCAACGTCATGACACTTCATTTTTCCATTTCCTTTTCATGGTTGCGTTGGAAACTTGCTTAGTAAGCTTTCCTCCTTTGCGCAGGGTTTCCTAGTTGGAATAGGAAAGCTTATTTCTTCATTTCTGCTCATTTGTGTGGCCCTTTGTGTCTCATTTTTGCTCCCCTTAACGTTCGCAAGCTCCTCTTTCCTTTCGTGAGTTCATTTCCACTTTTTAGCTCCGAGGTCCTGAAAATAGAAACTATCACTAAAAATAGAAACTTTCCTGAAACGAAAAATAGAAACTTTCTAAAAATGAAAAATAGAAACTTACTAAAAATGAAAAATAGAAACTTTCCTAAACTAGAATGGAAACTTGCTAAAAATGAGAAATAGAAACTACTAAAACGGAAACTTTCTACAATAAGGAACTTTCCCAATCAAAGAATGGAAACTTTCCTAAACTGGGATTTTTCAAGGAAATAACGCAGGAAATGTAGGGAAATAGCAGTTAAAACGTCGCATTAAAATGCTCCTATCAAATTCCCCCACACTTAGCTTTTGCTAGTCCCTTAGCAAAATCACAACACAGACTCGACTAAGAACTAACGAAAATTTGAAGACTCTACACACAAAAGGCTTTATTGCCCTTCAACTTTTTGTCTCAGCAATCTCTTACTTTCACAACACCAAGATTAGCACTTTACCAAGAATCAATGTTTAGGCATTCAAGAGTTAATTAAAACACATAACTTACATATACACAAGTAGGACTTGGTTGGAACAATGGTGATGGTTTCTGTTAAGCATGTTTCAAACAAGTATGATTCAAATCCTCACAAGGTATATCCACTCTTTCTTCTCTCAGATCATGGCAATGCTTAAAAGCTTATACACTTAAGTATATGTGAAAGATAGTAAGTATATCACATATTATATGAAACGAAAGCACATGTATATATGTTTCTTTCAAAGATCTCATGAAAGATACCAACTACTTGCACAGATGGACCTAAGCCATAAGTTCAACTTTTGTAACTCATCTCCACATCAAGGGCTGTCCCATCTTAAGGATCAAGAAGGTCTTATCAAGGGTTGTAATGGGGCCAAGGTGCAAGGTTTTAAGAAACAAAGGATAAGGATTGAACAAAGTGTCCTAAGAACCTACCAGAGCTCATGTTGGTGTAGAAAGACTTCAAGAAATCCACCAAGTATGCAAAAACGTCATAATCCCATGGAGGCTTTATAAAAGGGCCTAATGTCTTCATGTTGAGCCCAAACTTCACTCTAAACTTCCTTTGATCTCTAGTGAGTTGGACAAAGGCCAAATTTTTCTGTAGTGGGCCTTCCTTTCAAAGTAAACTCCAAACTCACCAAGTATGGGGGACTAAAATCTATTGACATTTCTTTCTTTCTTTTTCTTTTTAGCCGTGCAATTTTTCTTTTTCACTTTCTTTTTCTCAGCTTTTTCATACATTTTTCTTTCATGGACAAGTCTACCCCCACACTTGAACTTTCACCTCTTCTCATCCTTCATCATTGACACCCAAAATCCTCAGGTAAAGTCTCAAATTAGCTCCACTAAGTTCTTAGAACAAAGGGTAGGGTTATAACTCTACTAAGGTTCAGGTTAAAGATTTTAAGGGTGATGAAAGGAAAGGCTTAATGTAGGCTCAAAGGGGTTTATCTAATGGAGTCCCACGACGGGCACAAATAGGGACACAAGCTTATATGGCAATGGTGGTAATTCCTAGGTTGCCTCTATCCTTTCCAGAATTAGGGCCATGTATTGATAAAACGTCTCAACAAACACAAGAGCGAATTCTAGCATTCTCTAGTCCATCAAACTTAATCTATGGCAAGTAGTCAATCAAATGAAAGAATAATGAGATCATCAAAACATCGCCAAGAAAATATGAATATATTTTTCATTTCACTCCAAGAAAAAGGGACATGGGCTCAAATATCTCACATGAGTTTTTATGAATCAAAACTCATCCTGACATGCTCATATTCTGTACCAAAGTCACGAAATCCATATCCACTACAAGGCACATATTTTCATATATCTCAATTAACCAAAGAATACCATTTTAAAATCATCTTAATCTTGTGATCTTCTTTTAGCCATAATTTCAGAGATATAGAATCATCCTAGACAGTTGAAAGGGCATCCTGAGACTCAAAACAGAATGACAAAAGACAAAGACTCAGTAGACTCCAACTTTGGACTAGGGTTATTTCCTTTCTCCTTTCAGTAACTCCTTTGGGATGTGACCAGGTAAGGAAGGGAACGATTTTGGCGGAGCTCAGCTCACTTGTTTAGCAGGGGACGAGACCCTTTGCTAGCACTTCTCGTATCCAAACCAGACCTAGACATCACACCTTAATAGATGCGCCTACGATGAAGAAATTATTTCACCCAAAACATGACTCAATGACTCAATAAAAGCAACGAAATTTTTCTTATTTTTTGACATTTTTCAATTTTTTTGTATTTTTCAATATATATGACTCAAGATAAAAGTATAAATCTCTTCCCCCACACTTAAATATTGCATTGTCCTCAATGTAATCAATCAGAAGCATGCAATGAAACACTTAAGCATATAGGGTAGAAATTTATGAAAATAGCTACTAAATTCAAAAAGAAAACATGAAAAGAAAGAGAAATAGGGAAGGAGAAATCAAATCTGCGTGTGTAGACTCCTTCTCAGCTACTTCTGAATTGGGTTGCCTCCCAAGCAGCGCTTAATGTTTATAGTCTTTCAGCCTAGACTTGTACCTCCATTTAATCCTCAGGTTGTGGGGCGTTTTGGAGGGGTACATCATCCACTTCATGCTCCACAAACGCCTCATAGTAAGGCTTTAGGCGATGGCCATTCACTTTGAACTCGTTACCTATTTGTGCACTCTTTATCTGCACAGCTCCATGAGGAAACACATTAGTAATAATGAACGGTCCAATCCAAAGAGAACGAAGCTTACCTGGAAAGAGTTTAAGACGAGAATGGAATAAAAGAACTTTCTGGCCCACAACAAAAGTCTTCCTACGAATCATCTTATCATGGAATGCCTTAGTCTTATCTTTATAAATCTTTGCACTTTCGAAAGCATCATTCCTTATCTCCTCCAACTCTTGCAATTGTAACTTCCTATGTAGCCCAGCCTCATCAAGGTCCATGTTAAACTGCTTTACAGCCCACCAAGCTTTGTGCTCTAACTCCACAGGTAAATGGCAAGGTTTGCCATAGACAATTCAATATGGTGACATACCTATGGGAGTTTTATACGCAGTCCTATAAGCCCACAGAGCATCCTCCAAACGCAAGGACCAATCCTTCCTGTTAGGATTCACAGTCTTCTCCAATATCCCCTTGATCTCATGATTTGAGACTTCGGCTTGCCCACTTGTTTGGGGATGATAAGGTGTAGAAACCTTATGTGTCACATCGTATTTCTTCAAGAGAGCCTCAATCGTCCGATTGCAAAAGTGGGAGCCACCATCACTAATAAGAACTCTAGCCATTCCAAACCTGCTAAAGATGTTAGATTTGATAAAATCTGCAACAACCTTAGAGTCATTAGTTCGAGTGGCCTTTGCCTCCACCCATTTCGAAACATAGTCCACAACAAGCAAGATATAGAGAAATCCAAAAGAGGAAGGAAAAGGGCCCATGAAATCTATACCCCAGACATCAAATATTTCAACAGTTATGATATTAGATAAAGGCATTTGATCTCTAGAACTTAGATTTCCTGTTCTTTGGCATCTATCACAAGTTAAACAATAGGCATATGCATCCTTAAATAACGTTGGCCAATAGAACCCAGACTCTAACACCTTAAACGCAGTCTTCTTAGACCCAAAGTGACCCCCACATACTTTAGAATGGCAAAAATAAAGTATGGCGTTATGTTCATGTTCAGGCATACATCTCCTAATCAGTTGATCAGAGCAATATTTCCACAGATAAGGTTCATCCCAAACATATTGCTTAACAATTTTCTTAAGCCTATCTCTATGAGCACGTGACATGGTATCAGGAATCTTTCTAGAAACAATGTAATTCACAATATCTGCATACCATGGTTCACTTACCTGGACTCCAAAGAGCTGCTCATCTGGAAACGTCTCCACCAGAGGGAGAGGGTCTTCTGCATGCACCAAACGACTCAAGTGGTCAGCTACCATGTTTTCACTACCCTTCTTGTCCTTGATTTCCACGTCGAATTCTTGCAAGAGTAGTATCCATCTAATAAGCCTTGGTTTCGCCTCCTTCTTGGTCATCAAGTACTTTAAAGCTGCATGGTCAGTATAGATAATAACTTTGGTACCAAGTAAGTAAGAACGAAATTTCTCAAGTGCAAAGACAACTGCAAGGAGCTCTTTTTCAGTAGTGGAATAGTTCAGTTGTGCATCATTGAGAGTCCTTGAGGAGTAGTAGATGGCATAAGGGCGTTTGTCCTTCCTTTGCCCCAAAACAGCTCCAACTGCATAGTCAGAGGCATCACACATCAACTCAAAGGGCAAGGACCAATCTGGAGGTAACATGATAGGGGCAGATGTCAACAACTCCTTAAGCTTGTCAAAAGCTTCTTGACACTCCTTGTCAAAAGTAAACGTCACATCCTTT
>LYNE01010230.1:0-15027 GCA_001662545.1 Rosa x damascena | reverse complement strand
ATCCCATTATGACACACTTTGTAATCCCTTTGGGCCGCAAGGCCCAAACCCATATAGTGCAACACTTCAAGTGGACGTAGTTTCCCGCTAAGATGGGAGACGAACAACTATACATCTTATCTTCTCTCTCTCTTACTCTCTTTATCTTTAACGTTAATTAGACCCCTCGGTCATCTACATTAACATCTACAAATGCATGTAGATGATATTTTTTATGATCAGGGAATTTTAATCCAATCTCTATGTAGTTATTGTATCTACTAGTAGAGATGACTTTTGATTGTTGAAGCTCATTTTATTGAGCTTGTTCCTGTTGTATGAATGTTTTCTTCATCGAATTTTTCTTCCTTTATTTCTGAGGAAGGGAATTCCATAATTCCTTGGAACAGAGTTTCTATTTTTTTTTCTTTTTGTTTAGAGAAATATTCTTCATATTCTTGTTCTACCAGTTGACTGATAAGGCCATTCTTGGTTTTTCTTCTTGCTTTAGCTATGAAGCATTCTTTGTGATAAGTCTTTTTTGACCCTTCACAAAACATAGGAAGTCCATTCCTTTTATGACATAGGCAGTAGTCACTAATGAATGTATCAGGGTTCACCTGATAAGAAGTTGTTATTGCTTCTGTCTTACTTTCTTCCTAGTTTTTTACTTTTAGAACATTCATCTATCTAGATTCTAAGTATTCCACTTTAGAATCTGTTTCAGAGTCAGATGGTTCTTCTTCTTCAGACCAGGCAGAGTAAACTGACTTGTCATCTTCTTCATTAGAATAGGTTATTTCGTAGCCTTTCATATTCTCCTTTTCTACTATGGGCTCATATTCTTCAAATAGCGTTTTAGTAGATCTTTTATCCTTTTCTGGGAATTCATTGGCATAGTGCCCTTCAGCTTTACATAACCAACATCTGCAAGCTTTCTTGCCTGTAGGAGCTTTCTACATAGGAAGTTTCAGTTTTTCCTTTTCTCTAATGATGAAAGTATTGGAATTAGAGCTTTCTCTGTCTTCTATATCTATTTCTTGGTAAGGAAGGATTTTTCTTACCTTTCCTGTTTTGAAAATTTTAATTTCTTCGATTAGTTGTTCTAATCGTACAGTATTTTAGCAAGATTTTGCTTCCTCATAGAGTTTATAGAGCTTTTTTGCTCTAAGCATATTTACTGGTCTATTTAGATCAGCTTCTAATTCTTCTTCAGTAATAGGATCTGTTAGTTCTTCAACAGTGAATTTGGCACCACTAACACTAGCTTCTCTTGTGCTGTAACATCTTCTAAGATGATTTTTGTTTATCTTTAAATTTTCAGGACATACGTCACTTTTTCTGTGATCGTCAAATTTTAGACTAATATCTCTAGTCTTTCTGCTTTCATAAATTGCCGCTTTGGCACTTTCTAGTGGTCTTTTTGGACCGGATAATTCAATAGGAAAAGTTATTTCATTCCAAGTAACCTTGTGAATCTATTGTGAATGGTTCTTCTGACTGGTGAGGAATCCAGTAGTAAGACCTGAGATATTTGATATCCTTGTCTTAGGTTCTACTGTGGTACTCATCAGTTTATAGTATATTCTGTATACTATTGCAAGTTCTTGCATATTTTGTTTCATAGATATACCATTTATCTTGACTCTCAGTCGTAGACAATGGGCTGCATCTTTCAAGCTGGTAGAGAAATTTGGGAAGCAGTTGAAATATGCCACTTGATTGCCTAAAGATGCTTTAAGTGTTCTCAACAGACGAGCTTGAAAATCTGTTAGTCTATTGTCTTGTAAGACACATAGAACTGAACAGTTTATGCCTTCTCGGGCCAGAAGTTTTATGCCAACTTGGACTGCTCCAATGTGCATAAATTGATAATTTTTTGCCTTTGCTCTGGCAACTTCTTGAGGAGTGATCATCAAGAGATATGTTTCTCCTATTGTAGAGGGAGTTATAAATTCCAATAATTTGAAATGATGGTTGTCCATCAGTTCAAACTTTCCTCTCTTATAGATTTGTTTGAAATCTAATTTGGAATTGCGAAGTTTTTTACCTCCTGTTCAATTTCAATGTATTCGAATTCTTCTGCATTTAGGAGTTGTACTCCTTTCTTTTTCCCAAAGATGCTCATCATCTTGACATCTCTTGCTATCAAGTGTTTTGGTTTTTCGTACCAGATACTAGTTATACTAGTAGAGGGTTCCACAAAAATCATGTTAGGAATAGGATTCTTCTCAGTTTTTTTTAATGGTTTGAATCCATTAGCTTTCTTTGATTTTACTAGAGGCTTCTTCACTCTTCAGTATATTTTTCATGGAATCCAGCATTTCTTGTTGTTCTTTGATTTTTCGGCCAACATTTGTTAGCTGCTCTTCTTCCCTTTTAGGAAGTTCTTTGATATAATCTATTTTGTGCACCAATTTTTCTAATTGGGCGATTATATCTGATACTTTTTCTAGATGATCTTGACATCTGGATACTTCTTGTATCAGGTTCTGATGTTTCTCATCAAAAGATTTTAGTAGAGAATTCAACTTCTCTAATATTAATTCAAACATTGTCCCCATTGAGGATTCCCTTTTCAGCTCTTTTTACAAGCTCTGATACCAATAGACTGCGGATCTAACCGATGCTCAAATAATCAAGAGGTTTTTGTTCCTCTTCAAGAGTATATTTAAGATCTTGAATATTTTTCTCAACTTTATAAATTCTTTTTTGGACTATATAGATAATGTCCCAATAATCTGGGGTTTCTTTATTGAGTCTTGCTCTAAAATCTTTTAATTTTCTCAAATTGTCTCTTTCTTCTGCTACTTCTTTGCTAGTTCTATTGCAGATAGCAAGTAAATCTAATCTGGAAAGGATTGAAATTATGAATAGTGAAAAGTAACTGTTTACCTTCGAGTGCAGAGGATAGATATATAGCTGCAATATGTTAAACAAGTAAACTCTCAAGTATGGGCCCACTACGCTTTGTAAGTCTTTTTTTGTAACGGAAAAGTTAACGGCGTACACTAAAATGAAAGAATGAAGCAAACTTGGTACACTAATGTGATAGTTATGAACGTTGGTATACTAAAATGTAGAAATGCCTAAAGTTGATGCATGATTTGTGATGTTTTCCTAATACGGAAATAAAGAATGGAGTCGGCCTATATTTCATTTAGGTCTTTCAGCCTTTGGAATGAAGCCGAAATAGTATTTTCCATCAAAAGGTGAAAGACCTATTTCGACTGCATGCACCTGATGATGTCTTCTATTTATGTAAATATTTTGAGGAAATTTAAAAGTCCGATCACCATTTTGAAAACAAAAACTATTTTGACTTCGTTAAAATGAAGTCGATGTCTTCTATTTATATAATTCTATAAATGTGCTACGTGCTTGTCAATTTTTTTTTCTTTTAAATTTCTAATTTACCAAACTTAAAATAATTATAAAGACAATTTCTATATTAAATGTGGGTTTATTTTTATTTCATTATAAAAACTATGTTTTAGAGAAATAGAAATTGAGAGAAAATCGTTGTGTATTCTCATTGATAATAGGGGCCTCTTTATGTAGAGGATTACAAGGTATAGAATCTGAATCATATAAGAAAATGAATCATACATTGAATAGGAATCTCTAAGATTCTCCGAGATTTTCTAATTAAAACCTATTACCACTAGGTCAAGTAATCTAGAGCTTGGGCCAGACACAAAATAGAGATTTACTTGAACACTCCCCCTTGCATCGCCCAAACGTGGTGTTTCTCTCGTTGCCTCGTCAAAAACCTTAGCGAGTAAGAAAAACCCTGTGGGACAAAAATAACCTCGATCGAAGGAGAAAAAGAGTACAACACATCCTTCATGTTTTGAGATGAACATGTAGACATCTCCCCCTGATGTCTGCGCCTCCCCCTGATGATTACGATAATGGGAGTTCAGATTACTTTCACAAGCCAATACTTGCCACATGTTTCTCGAACATGGATTTAGGCAATGACTTAGTGAACAAGTCTGCCACATTATCCTCAAATCGAACCTGGTTCACTTTGATCTTGAGGAGCTTCTATTGTTGCTGATTGTAGAAGAATTTAGGTGATATGTGCTTGGTGTTGTCACCTTTGATGTAGCTCTGCTTCATTTGCTCAATGCAAGCAGCATTATCCTCATAAATGCTAGTAGGCTCATCTGTGGTGGATTCCAAACCACAATTACTTCGAACATGCGTAACTATAGATCTAAGCCATATACATTCATGAACTGCTTCGTGAAGAGTAATAATCTTTGCATGGTTCGAAGAAGTAACGACTAAGGTCTATTTTGTAGACCTCTAAGATATCGCGGTATTTTCCATGGTGAATACATAACCAGTTTAGGAACGACCTTTGTGCTGATCAGATAGGTACCCAACATCAGCAAAACCTTCCAAAACACTTATATCGTTTTGGGATGGGGATAGGGGACGTGAACCACCATGTATTGCATCCCTGGCATTTGATGGGTCCGAATCCATCGTCTCTCTGTAGGGATAGAATAAGCCCATATCAATAGTACCACTTAGGTATCAAAAGATATATTTAACACCAGTCTAATGGAGTCGTGTTGGTGTAGAGCTATATCTAGCTAACAAGTTCACAGCGAATGAGATGTCCGATCTTGTGCATTGTGCTAAGTACAATAATGCGCCTATGGCACTTAGGTAGAGCACTTCTGCCTCTAGCACTTCTTCGTCGTCATCTTTTAGACGGAATGGATCATTCTTTGGTTCAAGACTATAGACGACCATTGAGGTGTTTAAAGGCTTAACTTTGTCAGTATTGAAACGCCTAAGCCTCTTTTGGGTATAAGTTGATTGATGAATTAGGATACCATCTTCACGGTGTTCAAGTTCGAAACCGAGGCAAAACTGTGTTTTCCCAAGATCTTTCATCTCAAACTCAGATTTCAAGTGTTCAGCGGTTTCCCTTAACTCTTTAAGGGTGCTAATTATGTTCATGTTATCGACATAAACCGCTAATATTACAAATCCAGAACTTGTCATTTTTATGAACACACATGGGCATAGTTCATTGTTGACATATCCCTTACCAATCAAGTAGTCACTTAGACAGTTATACCACATCCGTCCAGATTGTAATCCATATAGTGAGTGTTTCAATCTAATTGCGAACGCGCTACATGGTTTAGAGGCACTTGATTTGGGTAACTGAAGTCCATCTCGAACCCTCATATATATCTCTGTATCTAGATCCCCATATAGATACGCAGTAACCACATCCTTAAGCTGCATGTTCAGTTTTTCAGAAACTACCAAATTGACAAGGTAGCGGAACGTAATGATGTCCATTACAGGAGAATAGGTCTCCTCGTAGTAGATTTCAGGGCGTTGTGAGAAGCTTTGCACCACAAGGCGAGCTTTGTATCTTACAATCTCGTTTTTCTCATTACGCTTTCTAACAAATACCCATTTCTGACCAACTGGTTTGGTGTTGGGCGGTATTGGTACAACATTTCCAAATACCTTTCTTTTCGCTAAAGAATTAAGCTCTGCCTGGATCGCATCTTTCCATTTTGGCCAATCAGCTCTACTTTGGCATTCATCAACGGAGTGTGGTTCGATGTCATCGGTCTCAATAATCTCATGCGCTACAGACTACGAGAATACATCATCAATGATGATGGAGCTTCTTTCCCACGTCTCATGTACACTAGTGTAATTTACAGAGATCTCTACGTTCTCAGGGATAGGTTCTGACATTGAGGCGTCTTCCAATGATGTCTCTTGGACATAACCATAATCCGGAACATTCTCATAGGACGGATTTTGAGTATCGATGATCAAAGGATTTGTTTGTGCCTCATTTGCTCTCTTTCTAGGGCGAGTATGCTTCGAACCAATTGATCTACCGCACTTCCTTGTGGTACCTCAGGAGCGGTGTTACGTCCAGTATTTGGGACGTCAATCATTGCAGGCACGTTTGCAGCAGGTATGTGTGATCTCTACACTTTGGCAACATCAGAAAACGCATCAGGTAGAGTGTCTGCTACTTTCTGGATCTCAATAATTCGTCGCACTTCAAGTTCGGACTATGCTGTATGGGAATCGAGATGAGACATAGTGGGGACAAACCACGACAATTCATGTCGTTCCTATTGAATATCTGTGTTATTATCTCCCCCTAACGATGGGAAGACTGTCTCATCAAAGTGACAATCCGTAAATCTAGCGATAAAGAGATCTCGTGTCAAGGGTTCAAGATAGCAGACCATAGTTGGAGATTCATTGCTAACATAAATGTCCATTTGTCGTTGTGAACCCATCTTAGTATGTTGTGGCGGCGTAATAGGCACATAAATAGCGCCACCCAAAAATGCGTAAGTGCGAGATATCAGGCTCGTACCCAGTCATTAGCTGCAACGCAGAATAAGATTGGGTGGCAGTGGGTCGTAGACGAATTAGCGTCGCTGCATGTAGTATTGAAACAGGGAGACTGGTGCGCATAACTAATGTTCGTGCTATCATTTGTAGTCGTTTGATAGAGGCTTTCGCGATACCATTTTGGGTATGAACATAGGGAACTAGATGCTCTACATCAATCCCCAGTGACATGCAATAATCATCGAATGTTTTCGATGTAAACTCCCCAACATTATCAAGTCGAATTGACTTAATAGGATGGTCAGGGTAGTGAGCCCGTAGACGGATAATCTGGGCGAGGAGTTTAGCATAAACAGCATTTTGAGTGGAAAATAGCGTGACATGTGACCAGCATGTCGACGCATCAACCAATATCATCAAGTATTTAAAATGTCCGCATGATGGTTGAATTGGTCCACATATATCGCATTGGATTCACTGTAAGAATGAAATGTGTATTTTGGGATCCTTTGAGTAGGACGGTCTCGGTCCTAATTTCCCTAAGGATCTGGCTTTACAAAATGAGCGAAGGGCCTTAGAAGCAATTAATGAGGATTTTGGTTGGGCTTGAGCGTCTGCAGCTCTATTAAAAGCAAAATGTGTGACTACATCACCCATCATGGCGTTAGAGCCATGGAAAGTGGCATCCATGAAGTCATGCCCATGGTTGGCACCATTTATAGCCTTGTCATGAGGAATGTGTGCGGCCCTAGGACGTCTAAGGACTGCTGCAAAGCCAGAAGTGGCGGTCACACTAAGTCCGGTAATCAATTTCTGATTCTTGCTTCGTCTCACTCTAAAGAATGGATGTCCGTGTGAAATCTTGAGTATACGAATCATCATATCACGACCAGGATGTCCTAGTCGGTCTTGCCAAAGCCAGTATGTGTTTGAATCCAAGAGATCTTCTCTTATCACATTATTGGATTCAATTGGTAGTATTGTAGTGACGTAAAGTCCAGTAGATTGACACATAAGCTTCTCTAAGATGCGCTTCCGTCCGCATCATTAGAGGTAATGCAAAGGAACTCTTTTTGGTTCTCAGTATGCATTTCTGCATGGAATCCGTTGGGTCTTATATATTTAAAGCTCAATAAGGTTCGATTTGCCTTAGGAGCGTAGAGAGCTTCTGCGACTTTAATCAAGGTGCCATTTGGCAATAGGAATTGGGTCATTTCATGTCCTTGAACTAGTCCTGATGGCCTAGCCATCATAGTCACAGAGGAATATGTAGGCAATATCTCTAAGAATAATTGCCTATGGCGTAGAATGGTGTGCGTAGTCGCACTATCTGCAAGACATTGTAGTTCTCCAGAATCCGTTCCTAAAAGAAAAGCTCACAATTAAAAAGGAGTCATGAAGAAAAGAACTGAACTTTTATTAATAAGCCAAATGGAATTACATCATTGTTTCTTTAACCAAAGAAAATGTAATCCAATAAACTAGCTAATGCAAAACAATGGCAGTCGTCTAACTTCTTTCGGTAATTCCAACACAAATGTGACTAGGTGAGTAGAGAGATGTCGGTGGAGCGAGGCTCACTTAAGTACCACTAATCTCAAAACCTTCCTAGACATCGCATTTACATTGAGTACGCCTACTTTGAAGAAAGACTAAACCATTGGCATCTACTACAAAAATAATATGGCAATTGCCTACATCTCTTGGAAAATAAAAGGATTTAATCAAAATCGCCAGTTTCTTGGCCCTTGAAGTCGTCCACCCTAAGAGTGAGATCGTCCTCTTGATCTTTCTGCTCCATGTAGTGCGCCTCCCTTGCTTCACGATACGCCTTGTATGCGTCTGCAACATTCTCGGATTCTCTACATGCTTTGGTCCAATGTCCAGTTGATCCACATCGAAGAAAAACATCATTATGGTCAGGCTCCCTTGATCGAGGCACCTTTGGGGCGCGATTAGGACGGAAATTCCCTTTGGTGGCGTCACCACCATGGCTGAAGGCTCTATGTCTCTCTCTCTCTCTCTCTCTCTCTCTCTCTCTTCACATGCTGACCTCCACGGTTCCATGGATGCCTCTCTTGGCGGTTTCCTTCCTCTTTAGGGCGAGTATATGGACCAGAACGTCAAGAATTGTCCCTACTCTTAGGGTTTCGCTCCTTGCGTCCTCCCTTGGGGGCGCGACTATAGTTAGACTCTGGAATAGACTTGGTTCCCACGGGTCTAGCATTATAGTTCTTCACAAGGATATTGTCGTGCTTCTCATCTACGTTCATGGCACTAATAAACTCATGAAACCTTGTGATACATCCTGCATTCACATCAATCTGATAATTCTTAGAAATGATCAGGGCAAAGACAGGCAAGGTAGAGAGAGTCTTCTTAATCAATATCGTATAAGTTATTGTCTTTCCACAGAACTCCATCAAGGATTTCATACAAAGATTTTCCAAGTTATAGTCAAGTACAGACTTAAAATCACAGAAGCGAAGGTTATGCCATCTCACTTCTAAATCTGGAAGCAGAGAGTCACGAACGTTGCCAAATCGCTGCTGAAGTTCCACCCATAGTTTTTTAGGGTCCTCTTCATTGAGGTATTCACTTTGGAGCGCGACATTCATGTGCCTTGTCATGAGGATTATGTCTTTAGCTTGATTCGCTTCAAAAGCGAAAGCCTTCTCAACAGTGAGCACATCCTGACTTGGCTCTTGGATGGTTTCCTGAAGTCCATCAGCCTTAAGATGTTGGCGCACATCGCGGACCCACCTGTGGTATCATGTGCTTGTTGTCTCTAGTAGGACAAAGTTAAACTTGTTCAGGTTGCTTATCCTGAAAAACAACACAAGATTAGGGTTAGTTTCAGAGAGAAAAAGGCTACCACGAAAAACTATAAAATTTCTGAGCGTAGTAGCTTTCAAGAAATTAGGGATTTCTGAGTGTAGTCACTTTCAAGAAATTAGGGATTTCGGAGCGTAGTAGCTTCCAAGAAATCTGATTCCAAGAGGGGTCTGGATTATATCAAAACAACGATGTGTGTGGTTGATCGTTTTCTTCTCAACAAACTCTAAGTTTGGAGGACTCTACAAACTCCAAGCTTGGAGTGAGCACAAACCCCCACAGTTCGACTTTTTGGTCTCCCCTATGAAGAAGAAAAGGGGGGGAGGTGGGGTAGAAGAAGGAGGCTGCAAGTCCCCAAGAAAAAGAAGAGAAAAGAATGAAATACTTCAAAAATGAGAACTTTTAGAAAAATTTACCTTAAAAAGTTGCCGGAAAAGTTGGCCGGAGCTAGGCTGGGTTGTGCGGGGCTACTACAGGGGCTGTAAGGCTGTGCAAGGCTCGTGACGATGCTGCAGGGGTCTCGGAAGATGTCAGCAGGGGCTCGGCAGGGGCCTGTGCGGGGCTGTCGGCAGGTCTCGGCAGGGGCCTGTACGGGGCTATCGGCAGATCTCGGCAAGGCTTTCGACAGGTATGCAGAGGGCAGGCACAGGGTAGGGGCCAGTTTAGATTTTCCGACGGCCAGTTCAGGTGGATTCCAACTGGTTCCGGTGGTTCCGACGCAGTTATGGGCTCCTTGAGGCTGGGGCTTCGATATGTGGGTCGGTGGATGCTGGGATTTGAGGGCTACGAAATTAGGGTTTCAGGATTAGGGCTTCGTGCTAATAACATGTTTTAGAGAAACGGAAATTGAGAGAAAATCGCTATGAATTCTCATTGATAATAGGGGCCTCTTTATATAGAGGATTACAAGGCATAGAATTGAATCATACAAGGAAATGTAATCATACATTGAATAGGAATCTCTAAAATTCTCTGAGATTATCTAATTAAACCCTATTACCACTAGGTCAAGTAACCTAGAGTATGGGCCAGACACAAAATAGAGATTTACTTGAACAAACTGATATTTTTAATGATTTTCCAAACAATTCAACTAAGGGCTTTTTGGGCATTTCAAATTTTGGGTAAAACCATTTGACACCAAACTCGAGTCTTTCTTTACACTAGTAAGGATTGGTGACTCACTCTAAGGCTCTGTTTGGTATTGTGGCTTGGGATTAATTTTTGCTTATTTTTAACATTTTGGGCTTTCAACCCGTTTCTCAAATATTAAAAGCAGGTCACGACTTGCTTTTTCTTATCGGCGTTTATGGAACGCTTATGAAGACACGCTAACTTAAATGAATTATTCTAAAATGCTAAAACACTCTCGTTGTTTCAACACCAAATCCAATTCTGATGAGCGGGCTTATTGATCTAAAAATCTTTAGTTGTATTTGATGTTTGTAATTGTTTGTTTTTAATTCCAGAGGGATGGATCTAGTTTATTTATGTTCTTTCAACTATCAAAACTAAAAAACAGCACTTTTATCATGTAATTTGTTATGTTTATATAATAACGCGGGTTCATTAAGAAACCCCAACTATAGAAGGTACTAAATGGCGCTAAGGATGTCTTGACATTCGATGAGGATGTATATTTATTGTTTCTCATAGAAGTGGGACATTTCCAGATTGAAATATGATGTAGAAGATGTATGACAATAGAGAAAGAGAAAGGGCATTGAGACTTTGAGAGGATGATACTAGAGTGGAAAGTGAATATCAGGTCATGAATTTATGTTCTTTTGAGCTGTGTGTGGCCCAGCTCATCGAACCGCATTACCAAATGGTTTGGATCTATTACTCCAATATCCAATTTCAGCCCAAGTTATCAAATAAGTTGTAACTTGGGTTAGGCCGACTAGAATTCCAGCTCGCTTCTGGCTCCCGCATACATTTATTGAGGAAAATGCGTTGATCTGTTCAAAAATAATTTTGGTGAATCACTACACCAACATATATTTCGATTGCAAAAGTGATCGGTCTATTAAGAAAATAGGTCAACTACTATACCAATGAGTATTTCCTCGGATAAAGTGATCAAACTTTCATAAATAGGTTTGGGTTTAGGGTTTAGGGTTGAGGGTTTAGGTTTAGTGATCAATCTTTCATAACAATTTCTTCTTAACACAGAGCACGCTTGGATACACTGCCTTGGGTTGTCATAGGAGATTTCAACGAAATCTTAAATAACAGTGAGAAGGTGGATGGCTCTCTTAGGGCAGAACGACAGATGCGAGCTTTCCGTGAAGCTTTGGGGTGTGGAGATCTTCTTGATTTAGGATTTCGAGGTGCTATATCTACCTGGTGGAATTCGGAAACACAACTTAGGTTGGACAAGGTAGTGTGTACCCCATGTTGGTTCAACATTTTTGGTCATGCTCGGGTGCAGCATCTTCCTCCGAATGACTCTGACCATGTTCCAATACTCCTACAGGCAAGCTCTGTGTCATTACCAAAGAGACCACATCATCATAGGTTCAAGTTTGAGGCTTATTGGCTTCAGCATGGTGAGTGTGACGAAGTGGTGAAGAATGCATGGGCTACTAATGTTGTGGGGCAGCCTATGTATTGTGTAACTAATAAGATTGAGCATACTCGCCTACAACTTGATAAATGGCAACGACAGACGTTTAAAGCAAGGTAGCAACAAATGATGGGGATCCGAACCAGGCTGGAAGATCTTTTAGATGTTCCAATTTCCTACGCAATTCAAGTTGAGAAGAAGGGTCTGATGGAAAGGCTTCAGTTGCTTCTATCACAGGAGGAATCCTTCTGGAGACAACGATCTAAAATAATCTGGCTGAGGGAGGGGGATAGAAACACTGGGTACTTCCATAGAAAGGCAGCTAACCGGAAACGGAAAAATATGATAAAAGGATTGTATGATGAAAATGGGATTTGGTGTGAGGAGGATAAAGATCTGGAACGAGTGGTTACCTCTTACTTCACTACTATGTTTACTGCATCTAATATTGATCTTGAAGCAGTGGAGTAAACTTTGGCAGCAATATCACCTTGTGTAACGCAGGAGATGAATGAGCAGCTTTGTGCTCAATATTCACAAGAGGAGATTAGGGCTGCG
Organism: Rosa x damascena; assembly: GCA_001662545.1. Classification (NCBI taxonomy): domain Eukaryota; kingdom Viridiplantae; phylum Streptophyta; class Magnoliopsida; order Rosales; family Rosaceae; genus Rosa; species Rosa x damascena. The sequence continues at coordinate 2,723 of LYNE01010230.1, read as the reverse complement.
TTGTTTCAAATGTATCCCACTAAATTGCCTGGTCCAGATGGATTGCCTCCATTATTTTTTCAGCATTATTGGGAGACCATTGGTACAGATGTCACCGAGGCAGTTCAGAACTTCTTGCATACTGGTTATCTGGTTCGTCATATTAACTTTACCCATATTTTTCTGATTCCAAAGGTGAGTAATCCAGAATGTATGTCTGATTTACGCCCTATCGCTTTATGCAACGTGATTTACAAAATATGTTCTAAAGCCATTGCTAACAGATTGAAGGTCATTTTACCTTCTCTGATTTCTCCCTTTCAAAGTGCTTTCGTATCTGGAAGATTAATCACTGATAATATTCTAGTGGCCAATGAGATAGCTCATTTTGTTCACAATAAAAGAGAAGGCAGTGAGGGGTTTATGGCACTGAAGCTTGATCTAAGTAAGGCATATGATAGAATGGAGTGGAGTTTTCTCAAGAAGGTGTTGAGCATATTCGGCTTTGCTAATGCATGGATTGAGTTGGTTATGCAATGTATTAGTTCTGTTAGATACTCGTTTTTGGTGCGTGGGAAGCCTCGTGGTCTTGTTGTGCCGAGTAGAGGTTTGAGGCAAGGAGACCCTTTGTCTCAGTATTTGTTTTTGATTGGAGCTGAGGGCTTTTCTGCTCTACTTCTTCAAAAACAGGAACTTGGTCTATTGCCGGGTATTGAGGTATGTAATGAAGCTCCATCTGTGAATCATCTTTTGTTTGCGGATGACAGTATGCTTTATGCTCATGCTTCCTTGGAGGATTGTTATCAGATTCAGGATGTTATTGAAACCTATAGAAGAGTTTCAGGACAACTGGTTAATTTTGATAAAAGTTCGGTGGTTTTCAGCAAGAATGTTTCAGAGTCAGTGCAAGAGGAGGTGTCCAGCTTGTTGGGAGTTGAGACTGTTGAATCCCATGAAAAGTATTTAGGGTTACCTACTTATGTGGGGAGAAAGAAAACTGCCACTTTCCATTATATCAAGGAAAATTTGGCTAAGAAATTAACCAACTGGCAAGGAAAGCTTTTAAGTAGTGTAGGGAAGGACATTCTTATTAGGGTTGTGGCTCAAGCTTTGCCTACCTATGCTATGAGTGTGTTTCAATTGACAAAAAAATTTTGTGAAGATTTGGAGCAAATGTGTGCAAGATTTTGGTGGGGGAGTACCCTTGATAAGAAGAAAATTCATTGGAAAACTTGGAATGCTTTATGTAATCCAAAGGAGGAAGGTGATCTTGGCTTTTGTAGTTTATCCAATTTTAATTTGGCAATGCTAGCTAAATAAGCTTGGCGTGTGATTACCAATCCTCTGTTGCTCATAGCGCGTATATTTAAAACCAAGTATTTTCCTTCAGGGTCCTTTTGGACTGCTGAGGTGCATGCTTCACCATCATACTCTTGGAGAAGTATTTTCTCCACAAGAGATTTATTAAGACAGAGTTCTTATGGGTAGATTGGGGATGGGACAGCAGTGAATGTCTGGTCCGATTGTTGGTTGCCAAGTCTACCAGATAGGAAACCAAAGGTGCAGGCCACGGCTATGGCTGAAGTAGAAAAGGTTTGTGATTTGTTTTCCAATACCTGTTTTTGGAATGAAGGTTTGATTAGAAGATTGTTTCCAAGTGTGGAAGCTGAGTCTATATTGAGTATCCCACTTAGCTTGAGGACTATTGAGGACAGACTTGTATGACTGTTGGAGAAGGATGGTAAGTATTCTGTAAAGACTGCTTACTGTTTTTCGTTTGCTCATTCTACCTCTAGAACTCCTTTTGAGTTCTCCATTGGTGCTGGTGTTGATTTTTGGAAGAAACTTTGGAAGGTGGTTATTCCCAATTCCGCTAAAATTTATATGTGGTGAGTGTGTCTTAATATTCTGCCCTCCATGGAGAGACTAGTTTCTCGAAGAGTGCCTTTAGACTCACATGTTTGTGTTTTATGTGAGAATTCTATTGAAACAACTCTGCATGTTTGTCGTGACTGCCCTTTTACTAAGCAGATTCTTCAATCAAAGGGAGTGTTAGTTGGGGTGTGTTATAGTCCTCAAGCAGTTATGTGTGAGCTTTTGGAATGGTTGTGTCTTTGTACTAAGGAGCTATCATTGCAAAGCTTAGTAGATTTGGTGTACTTGTTGTGGGGAATTTGGAAGGAACGAAATGCTAGAGAATGGGATGGCAAACGTAGCCATCCTTGTGATGTACTACTCAAGACTACTACTTGATTACAGGAGTTTCGTTTTTCATGCTGCTAAGTCGTCTGGTGGCGCAGGCAGACCAAGGTCAGTTAGATGGTCTGCTCCCCCATCAGGTATGTACAAAATTAACTTTGATGGTTCATTCAACCATGTTTCAAGAAAGGGTAGTGTTGGTTTTATTGTGCGTGATTCCAATGGTCATATGGTTTCTGGTGGAGGCAAACCTTTATCTGGTCTGCTGTCTCCAGACCACGCAGAAGTAGTAGCTTGTAAGATGGCTACTGAGTTTGCTATGGACCAAGCCTTACTACCTGCAATTTTAGAAACAGACTCTATATTGGTTCAAGGTGAACTTAATAAGCCAATGGTGGCTAATACATCGGTATTGGGACGAATTTATGAAGATGTGGGTTCAATGCTTGAAGTCCATACCAATCTGAGGATAACTCACACCAGAAGAAGTGCCAATAAGGCTGCACATTTGATGGCTGCATATGCAAGCTCCCTAGCTTGTTTTT
>LYNE01010222.1:0-15035 GCA_001662545.1 Rosa x damascena | reverse complement strand
CTCTCTCTCTCTCTCTCTCTCTGTCTCTGTCTCTGTCTCTCTCTGTGTCTCTCTCTCTCTCTCTCTCTCTCTCATGGTGTCCAGTACGTCCGGTCCCCCTACAACATCGTTTCAGCGCTTCTTCGCTGGAGCGGGAGCTTCAAATTGGCTCTGTAGAGATTAGGTATGACTAAGAAAATAGTTGAACTTGAAGAAGAAATCGAAGGAAATCTCATAGAGACAAACAATTACATATTTGATATGCGATATTCATCAGAATTATAGGATAGTCGACCTAGCGCTCTCTGACCTAGGGTGTACTTTCTAGGGCTCTAGAAAGCAAGTTTCAATCTACGATGGATTTGGAAATACTAAGTTGGAATTGCAGAGGAATCTGCAACGACACCAAATCTAGGGCTTTGAAAGATCTGATCTCTCAAAACAAGCCTCAAATTATCTTTTTGTGCGAAACCAAAATCAGTAGAATGGATGACTTCACAGCTCTCCACCGTGCGCTGGGGTTCTCGCATTCCAAGGAAGTGCTGAGTGATGGGCAATAAGGAGGTTTAGAGATGTTTTGGAACGATGAGGTGAAGGTGCAAGTTGGCACTTTTTCTCGTCACCATATTGATCTTGTTATCAATAGGGGTGCTGGAAACCCTAGGTGGCGACTTACTGGTTTTTATGGTTATTCAAGAACGCCAGATTGAGATCCATCATGGCAATTACTTCGGGATTTGAGGGATTTAGACTCGCTGCCTTGGGTCGTAATCGGGGATTTCAATGAAATCCTCAATAGTTCAGAGAAGATAGATGGCCCTGTCAAGGAAGAGCGCCAGATGAGGGGATTCAGGGAAGCCCTAGGTTACTGTGAATTACTTGACCTATGATTTTTTGGACCTTAGTCAACATGGTGGAATTCTATGACGCAGCTCCGCTTGGATCGAGTTGTTTGCACGGCGTCATGGTGTGATTTATATGGGTATGCTCGTCTACAACATCTACCACCAAGTGACTCAGACCATGTACCAATTCTGCTGCACGCGAGTACAGTACCCTTGGCCAAGAGATCTCGAATCACCGCTTCAAACTTGAAGCGTACTGGATACGACATGGGGAGTGTGATGGAGTTGTTGATGCTGCCTGGAAGACTGATGTAGTGGGATCTCCTATGTTCTAGGTGACAAAAAAAATAGCTTATATCCTTTTGGCTTTGAATAAGTGGCAAAAACATGCCTTCAAGGGGAGGCAATATCAGATGCTGGGAATTAGGGCTAGACTTGAGGAGCTTTTGGATAATACTTCGACAGAGGCAGTTCAAAATGAGAAGAGGCAGTTGATGGATCGGGTGTAGTCACTACTATCCCAGGAGGAGTCTTTTTGGAAACAACGTTCAAAGGTTACCTGGTTGAAGGAAGGTGATAGAAACACTAGTTATTTTCACAGGAAAGCATCAAATAGAAGGAGGAAAAACACTATGAAAGGTTTATTTGATGAAACGGGAAAGTGGTGTGAAGATAACGAAAGTATGGAAAGGGTGGTGTCTTCTTACTTTTCTAAGATGTTCACGGCCTCTACTATCGACCATGCATCTCTGGCAACAACACTCGAGGCCATCCAACCTTGTGTTTCTTTGGCCATGAATGAGCAATTATGTGCTCAATACTCTTCAGAGGAGGTAAGAAACTCTTTCAAATGTATCCTACTAAATCACTGGGTCCAGATGAGATGCCTCCCTTGTTTTTCCAACATTATTGGGATACCATTGGTGTGAATATTACTGAAGCAGTGCATGATGTTTTGCATTCTGGACAACTTCTTCGACATATTAATTTTACTCATATCTGCCTTATCCCAAAGGTTGATAATCCAGAGCATATGTCAGATTTGAGGCCGATAGCCTTGTGTAATGTTATTTACAAAATTTGTTCCAAGGTTATTGCTAATAGGCTGAAGTTGATTTTATCGGATGTTATCTCTCCTTTCCAAAGTGCTTTTGTCCCTGGCAGGTTGATTATTGATAAAATGATGGTGGAAAATGAGCTAGCGCATTTTGTGCACAATAAACGTGATGGCAATGAAGGCTTTATGGCACTAAAATTGGACTTTAGCAAGGTCTATGACAGAATGGAGTGAAGCTTTTTAAGGAGAGTGATGGAGAGACTTGGATTTGCTCACTCGTGGATTGAAATGGTAATCCAAGTAGAGGCTTAGATACTCTTTTTTGGTACGTGGTAAACCTAGAGGCTTGGTGATACCAAGTAAAGGTTTGAGGCAGGAAGATCCCTTATCTCCATATTTATTTCTAATCAGGGCTGAGGGTTTCACAACATTATTACAGCAGAAGCAGGTTTCTGGTCTTCTGTTAGGCATTCAAATTTGTAATGGTGCTCCTCAAGTCAACCATTTACTTTTTGCGGATGATAGCATGCTTTATGCTAATGCTTTTTTGGAGGATTGCCATAAGTTACAAGATGTTATTGACACTTATGGGAGAGCCTCAGGTCAATTAATGAATTTTGAAAAAAGTTATGTGGTTTTTAGTAAGAATGTTCCGGGTTTATTGCATGAAGAAGTGTCTAGCTTTTTGGGAGTTGAGGTTGTGGAATCACATGAAAAATACTTGGGCTTGCCTACTTACGTAGGGAGGAAGAAAACTGCTACTTTTCAATATATTAAGGAAAATCTGGTTAAGAAAGTTTCTAACTGGTAGGGAAAATTGTTAAGCGGTGTCGGGAAGGACATTCTTATCAGAGTAGTGGCTCAGGTGTTACCTACTTATGCCATGAGTGTTTTCCAATTGACAAAAAACTTTTGTGAAGATTTGGAGCGAATGTGTGCTCGGTTCTGGTGGGGTAGTACTGTTGATAAAAGAAAGATTCATTGGAAAACTTGGAAAGCCGTAAGTCATCCAAAGGAGGAGGGAGGGTTTAGGGTTTCGTAGTTTATCGGATTTTAATGCGGCCATGCTAGCGAAGCAAGCCTTGCGGTTGATCAACAATCCTCAATCTCTAGTTGCTTGAGTGTTTATGGCTAAGTACTATCCAGAAGATTCTTTTTGGACTGTGGCTCCTCACTCTTCTCCTTCTTTTTCATGGAGAAGTATTTTTTCTACAAGGGATTTGTTACGAAGGGGCACTTATTGGCAGATTGGTAATGGAAGGGAGGTAAACTTGTGGAGTGATTCCTGGCTTCCTGGGGTACAAGACTTTAGGCCTAAGCAGGGTAATGTTGCGTCGAGTACCCTTTGGTGAGTGACTTAATTAGTTAGAGAGGTCAGTGGAATACTGCTTTGATCCTTGATAATTTTCCCGTGGAAGAGGCAGAGGCAATATTGGCTATTCCCTCTTCAAGAGAGGTTGATGATAGGTTTGCTTGGCATCTTGAGAAGAATGGAAAGTTTACAGTGAAAACTGCGTATAGATTTTCATTCTCTACTTCTTCTTCTTGAAGTCCCTTTGAACTACCGGTTGGTGCAAGTTTTTGAAAAAAGATGTGGAAGGTAACAATTCCAAGTTAAGCTAAAATCCATGTTTGGAGAGTATGTCATGATATACTGCCCTCCATGGAACAGTTGGCTTCTCATATAGTAGCACTGGGGACCTTGATCTGTCCTCTTTGTTAGAGACTTATCTACATTTGTGTCGTGATTGTCCCTTTACCAAACAACTGCTCCAGTCCAATGATGTATTGTACCAGGTATGTTACAATCCTCATGCTATGCATTACAATCTTTTGGAATGGTTCAACTTTTGTGCAAAAGAGTTGTCGTTGAAAGGTCTAGGTGATTTGATGTACCTACTTTGGGGAGTCTGGAAAGAATGCAATTGTAGGGTGTGGGAGCACAAAAGTAGTCAAGTTGGTGAAGTCTTGATCAGGGTAATTTCACGATTAAATGAGTTTCATTTTCATAACTTGAAAACTGAACCAAGTGGAGTAAGAACACACGTAGTTGTACGCTGGAAGTCACCTCCTGTGGGGTGGTTTAAAGTGAATGTTGACGGGGCTTACAATTATGCTTCAAGAAGAGGTAGTGTTGGGTTTGTGATAAGAGACTTTCAGGGTATTATGGTTGCTGGAGGGGGTAAGGCGTTGACTGGTTTGTTGTCACCAGAACACGCAGAGGCTAGGGCGTGTAGTTTGGTTGCTCAATTTGTGGTTGAACATGCTTATTTTCCAACTATCTTGGAGACTGATTCTCAAATTGTGCACATTAATTTGATTACCAGGGATGGGCGTAATACCTCAACCTTGGGGCGTATGTATGATGATTTGGGTACTATTCTGGATGCTTATTCTAACTTGAAGGTTACTCACACAAGGAGGTATGCAAACACAGTAGCTCATCTTATGGTTGCATATTCTAGTTCTTTTACTGTAGAAACTTTTTATTTTTCAGCTCCTTCGTTTCTACTCACTGCTTTGGCAGCTGAGTTTTGTAATATGTAGTTTTTTTCTAAATTTTAATAAAGTGTGACCTCATTCTATAAAAAAAAACTACATATTTGATAAGATCGGCGAGGCCGTTCCAATAAAGACTAATGATCCCTAGAGCAGTCCCTCCTAGCCACTCGCCGTATCAAAGAAACACGTCCTCGTCTTCGTCGTTCATTCATCTGGTAAGCTTCTATATCTATTGCTAACACCGAAATTGCAGCTTCTGATTTTCACATAACCTAACAATAACTTGGTTGTTTTTCCAATGGTTTTTTGTTGCGAGGACCAAAGATATTGTGGCTTCCACTGCCGAGATTAAGGAAAAGGGAAGCTCTGCTTCTATACATGAACTGAGTGTTGTGGATGTTCCCCTCCCTAAGCTTCACATTCTCACACTATCTATCGATAGTTTTACTCTTGCAGCTACTGCAGATGCATACATTCACTTCTTCTTCGTTGGTTTTCTCCTGCATAAGGTGCTACGATGTAGAATTGTATATGCTATAAGTTCTTAGGAGTCATCATGGGCTGGGCCCTACTCTAAATTTTAGGGCTTAGGATAGAATCGGGTTGAGCTTAGTTAAAGTCAATGAAACTTAGGGTAGGACTGAACCTTCAATAAGTAAGCCATTACCCGCCTTTAAGGCCCATTTTGCTATGTTCAAAAGAGTCGGGCTGGGCCGGCCTTCCGAATAGGGTTGACAAGGGCCTTACTTTGTTTAACAAAAATAAAAATACCTTTTTTTTTTTGGTGGTAAAATGTGGCTCAATGGTTGTATCGGCGGTAATCTGAGACTCTTTTTTTTTTATCGACCCTATTTGATATATACGTTTTTATGAAGTTAATAACATTTATAAATATTAGTTAGGGTAGTTATATACAATTAATTATCTCTCTAAATCTCTGAAAATTAATTGTTGTTTAACAAAGAAAATAAATATTAAAGAAAAATAAGCTTCCTAAATCAATTACAAAATAATAAAGGGATAAGTTGTGTGGATAAAAAAAGATCAATATATTTAGAAAATAGAAAAATAGAAAATATTAGGACTTGTTTGGGAGGACTTAAAGGGTCGGGCCAAGCTTGGCCCTTATGGGCTTAAATGGGTCGGGCCGGGCTTCATTTCCATGGCCCTTACCCTACCCTATTTGAAAAAAGGTAGAGCCAACCTGCCCTAATGCAAGGGTCGGACCGGGCTTGAAATGGGCTTAGGGCCTAAGGGCTGAATGATGACCCCTAGAGTTCTAGAAGCTACTTGGATTACTATAGTTAATTACTAGTGGTGACTTACAATGTTATCCATGAGTCTAAATTTTGCTACAAAACTAATTTTTGGGTTGTGGGTCTTTGAATTGACAGCTCCGAGCTGGTATGGATTGCACAACAATTTAATTCCATTTCTCAAATCACTTTGACTGTGGTTCTAGCTTATCACTTTGTGGATTATATTGAAAATTACTATTGACCTTTACATATGGCAACATATAAACGGCAACCAAACACTTGCAAAAGTATTACTTATTGAATCCAAGTCCATATAATGATGAAATGCATGAAGTCGTATTATTTGAAAAGATACCTTTTGCTTATTACTTGGCTGCCCTATGTCGTTGCTGAATATTAATGGGAAATTTTACAATCCAATAAGAAAAGGGTAGGCCTCTCCCAAAAATTGGTGAATGGGATGTCAATGATCCTGCTTCAACAGAAGGGTTATTATGATCTTTGACAAGGCTAAGGATGAAAAAAAGATAGGTGGAAAACTTTATTTTGATGTTTTTGATTTATTGTTGCTTGGATAATTTGTTTGTATTGATAGTGATGAAATTGAATTTTTGGCGTTTATGATTGTCAATTGGATTTGCTTTATAGCATAGTTGAAGCAAGTTCTTGTCTTGACTGTACTAATAAGAGTTATGAAGATAGTTAATAATTTGTTTGCTTTTGTGGTTGAAATTGATGATTTCCTGAAAATATTAGGATGAACGTGTTTCTGGGTATTGGGGATTGATAGATATGTTGCAATCCTTACTGGGCAGATAACCGAAATTCACACAGAAAAACACAGATTTGGTTATGTAGTGAAAACCTTAATTTGAGATTAAAAACACTGTGGGGCTCTTACTCTTGAGAACCCAAAAGAGAAAATCAATCCACTAGCTAGTGGTGAAGAACAAGTTTCTTTACAAACACAAATAGCATTACACTCGGCTACAATCACTAGTCTAACTAGGTAAGGTGTTTGTCTTGAATCTTCTCTTCCTTCTTCACTTGAACGATCTTCAACAATCACTCTTCTTGCATCAATGACTTCTCTACTGATCTCGAGAGAACCATGAAATTGAATGAATGAGTGATGAAACACTTTGACAAGGAACAAGTGTTTCAAGAATGAATATGAGACGCTCTCTAAGCAAACAAGATGCACACAAATCTTGCGTTGAAGTCACACCTAAATGAACACATACTATTCTAAACATATGGAGGAAAGAACGAATCCTATTCAATCAAGTGTTTACCCTAATTGACTCCTAATAGGAATAATTTTTTAATAAAAGATTGTCAATTAAAATAAACAGATTCTAAATCAATTAGGACTTCAAAGGTACAATTTTAACAGTTGGAAAATATCTTTGTAAAATAGTATTTAAAAGCCGAAAGCGAACTTCCTAAAATATAGGACTAACTCAGGGATTGCAACCTATCCCAGTGCATATGCAGAACCATGAGATGCATTTACTTGAAACTTCTCCGAGATCAGTATTGAGGTCCTTTTGCCAGCTTTTAAGGATGAAATGAGATAAAGTAATTTACTTGCTTTTGTATGGGAATGCCAACACTCAATACATACAAAGTCTTGTACTTACAATCTCCCCCTTTGGCATTTCTATACAAAACACACCTAATCTACTCAAGCTCCCCCTCAACAAGTACATGAGAGTTATCACATTTCATCAGCCATATACCTTTCCCGAAACACTTATCACACACACTATAAAAACCAAGTTAAAGATAAGGCATAGGAATGTCAAGACAATTTCAAGATCAATTTCAACAAGTCAAACATTCAAAGCACAAGTTGATCAAATTAACCAATATCTCCCCCTTTTTGTCTAGGAATGACAGAGGCAACTTATATGAGTAGTGGAAGCTATGCAAAAGGAGGATCACCAGTAGATGTTGCTCAATAGACACCAACCTAAGAAGAATCAATTAGAGGAAGATAGTCCAACTATCAATACTCTCCCTAAGTGTGATGATGTTATGAAAGATGCAAGAATGAAATCCAAACACATATTGAGTGGGTTTGTGTCCTTATACAACTTATAGAGACAAACGCATGGCCTTTTATATAAGAGTGTTAGCACCAATCCTAAAACATGAATGCAATAAGATAAGGTCATATAAGTGAAGAGTTCTTGACAACAACAAAGTAAGCAAGAAGATGATTGAGTATTATGTACCTTTGTTGTGTAAGTGAACATAGCTCAAAGTGGGGTTTGTAAGAATCTCAGGATCAGAGAAAATAGAACACATAAGAAGTGACAAATTATAATCACAATCAACTCAAATCTCCCCTTATGACACCGTGTGGGCACAATATTTTTTTCCTTTTTGCCTTTCACACATTATGAAATTTTCACTTTTTTAATTTTTTTTTAATATTTTTATAATATTTTTATTTATTTATTTATTATTATTATTTTTTTAGAAAACTAAGACTTGTGTAACAAGTTTTATGCCAACAACTCCCAAATCAGTTGACTTTAGGGTACTAGATGTAACAAGGACATCCCAAAGGACACATCAACTCAAGTAAATAGTTTCACAATCCACCGGGGTGACCAAACCATTCCCTTTTCTTCCAAACCTCATATCGTTCGCCACAACCAAGGCCTGTTTACTTTGAGAATAGCCTGGCCCTGCTCCAAATATTTGTACCTTTTTAACAGGTAGCAACAATAATATTCACTCACTTAGTATGTGTGAACTAAAATCAAATCAACCAAGAAGATACGTACCATCACAAAGGAGTATGTGTGCATGTGAGAATACAAAGTGATGAAGAATATGTAGGTTAAGCTCAAGATTACAGAGTGATGCAAGAACCAATTCAAAACATGTTATTAAACTCATCACAATCAAGTTTAAGGAAAATATCAGAACACTTTGTCAATCTAAGTTCAAATAGAAATGTCACACTTTGGGATACAAACCTCACATGCAATCCTGATTCTCCAGAAAGCAGAAAATAAAAAATGCAGAATAAAAAGAGTAATGCACTTATAATACTATGAGATCATACAATATGAATGCAGGCAGAGTGGATCAAGTGAAGTAAGAGTATCAATACTTAGAGCACCCATCAATGGCGGTTCTAAGTGATTCAAATCGAGCAGTGTCTAAGGGCTTAGTAAACGAATCAGCCAATTAGTGTTTAGTAGGAATAAAAGCAAGCTCAAACATATTATCAAGATTATCCATATGAGCATAAAAATAATTAGAACCTTTTTTTACTCCAAATCTGCTTCTGCTTCAAATTCTGCTATTTGGGGAATGTAATACGCTCTGCAATCCTGTTTATCAACTTCAGATGTTCTTTTAGCTCAGCTTGCAAAGAGGATGTAGAGATGAGTTTCTTTTGTTTTATGAGTTTTTGAGATTCCTTACGGAGCAGATTACATCTGGGATGAATGTGTCCCAACTTTCCACAATAATGACACGTAGGAGAGAAGGTTTTGGGTTGATGAACATACCTGGGTTGACCCACAGAGGTGTGACTGTCAAAACTTACCTGAGCAACTTTCTGATGGGTTTGAAGGTCCAAATTGGGTTATGATCTTTTGGGCAACTTGGGGACATAATTATTGTCATTTGAAGGGTGAGATGGGCCCATTGAATTTTCACAATCCATGCCTTTTACAAAAGTTAAGAGCTTTCAAGTTTCACCTTTATACCCTGATCCTTCTTTGTTGCTATGAGCTTTACCAAAACCAGTCATCTTAGAGACTTTTTCAGATCCGATAGAGAACTTGTTGAAGTTTTCCTTGACTTTAATTAGCTTATCCTGCAATTTCTCATTCTCAATGGTTAGTGAAACATTTAGAGTGGACTGAGCCTTGACTTCAACCTACAATATTTTGATTTTGTTAATAAGATCATCATGCTTCTTATCCCAATCTTGAGACTTGACCTCATCCTGCATGACTTTAATCTTATCAACAAAATTAGTTCGCTCTTCTTCCCACTCTTTTAAGCATGTTTCAAACTTTTGCCCAATTTTTTTCCTTTTCAATTCTTAATGATTCAATTTCTTCCTCAAGTTTGTAATTTTTTCAAAAAACAATTTTTGAAGCATTATATAATTGCTTACATTTTTCATTCATCTCTTCATCAAGAGCTTCATCCTCCAAGTCAGATTCATCAGATAAATCAATATTAAAAGAGAAAGTAAGAGCAAGATTTACCTCGTCATTATCCAATTGAGATCCTTCATCACTATCACTCTATGTGGAATTTAAAGCCTTGTTACCTCGTGAGTTATATTTCTTGTTGCCACAGTCAGTAGCAAGATGACCCACACCACCATACTCAAAGCATTTAGGTTTGTTAGGAAAATTTTTCGAAGAGTTTTTGTTTTGTAGAATTTTTTTTGAACTCTTTTGTCAACAATGCTAAATCCACATAATCATCATCAACATCATCTTTCTTTTTAACAAAAGAGAAAGCAACACTTTTTACCTTTTTCTTGGGCTTGATCCTCATCTCAAAGATTTTGAGATTACCTACCAGTTCGTTGAGAGAATAGGTGTCCAGGTCTTGAGCCTCCTCTATAGCTGTCTGGTTGGATTGAAACTTTGATGAAAGAGACCTAAGGATTTTCTTAACAATTCGATGCTCTTCAAAAGGATCACCAAGACTGTGACACTGACTTGTCACATTCAGAAGACGAGCATGAAAGTTATCTATTGATTCATCCTCCCCCATTTGCATGTTCTCAAACTCCAAGACAAGTCTCTGAAATTTCTGGCCTCTAACCTTTTTGTTGCCTTCATAAGTGACTTAAAGAAGATCCCATGCCTGTTTAGCCGTGTCATAGTGGCTGATTCTCACCCTCTCCTTCTTGGATAAAGCTGTGAATAAGGAATTCCGTGCCTTGAAATCACAACTTCTGTCCCGAACCTCTTCTTGTGTCCACTCCTGCATAGGCTTAAGAACTCTTATAGATGTCCCTTCTTCCTTCTTTGAGTCTTCAGGCTTGGTTGGGTGTTTCCATCTAGTCTCAATGATGTTTCATATATTTTCATCTTGAGAGTAAAGAAATGGCCTCATCATGATCTTCCATTATGAGTAATCTTCACCATCAAACAAAGGGGGACAGTGTATCGAATTGGAGGCTTTGTTATGTTCACGTTCCATCATGTCCTCAGATCTACTAAAAAGCTTTAGAACCCGCTCTGATGCCAACACTCAATATGCAAAATGTCTTGTACTTACATTTCCTCGGCCTTGGATAGTGATGAGACAATTGTTCATGTTTAGCATACACTGCACTATTAGCATCATTTTTATTTATGAACTTTATTATTGGAAATTTGAAGTGCTAGAGTAACAACTCTACTGATATGGATGCCTAACTTTGTTTCAATTGTCATGAAAGAATAATGCCTAACTCTGTGCATGTCATAGTGTATGCCGGAAGACAGAGTATGTCAATACCTGGAATGGAGCAACAAGGACATTGCATGAGAGTCAATACCTATAATGGAGCAACAAGAACATTGCATAAGAAAATGGAATTTGAATACCTTGAACCAGAAATTGCCTAATTACAACATCTTGGAAAATTTGAAAGTATGTTCTTGTTCTATGGGACATGTGCTAATTATAGAACTAGGTGTCAAATTTGTTGTCACTAGCTAAGTCACTGGCCAGGTCACTGGTCATGTCCATTGTTCATCATAAGTCAGTAGCAAGTCACTGTTAATCACATGTCATTTGCCAAGTCATTGTTATATCCATGTCACTGGCCAGGTCACATTTTATGTCACTGGCCAGGTCACACTGCATGTCATTGCTATACATATGTCAATGACCAAATTACATTGCATGTCACTGACATATTTTAGAATTTTCAAGTCACTGTTATATCCATGTCACTGGCCATGTAACTGTTAATCTCAAGTCACTAGCCATGTCATAGTCATGAACATGTCACTGATCATGTAAATGTCAAAGTCACTGATGATCTTCTCATTTTCACAAGAAGAAACCTCGTAAGTGTACAACACTTTAAAATATCACTTTATTGTTATACTATTCAAATTCATTGACTTGAATTTTCATATGGCCAACAGATTGGATTGTGGATTTTTTCTGATGTACTACATGGAGAAACTTTTGAAAGAAAAACGAATTCTAAAGAAAGTCAGCAAGAAGGATATTTTGCAATATATAGCTCATATAATCAAGACATTTGCGGAACATAGGCACAGTTGGATCTCTACAAATTTAGAGTTTTAAAAATTTATTTAGGCTTAGGAAGAAAGTCACTGGCCAGTTGTCAACTCCATCTTACTAAATCAGTTAGCTTATTGTATATTTGGTTTTTCTTAATGAAACATTAATTTTATAGATCTTTTGCAGCAATTCAAGTTTTAGGCATCTTCTGAATTCACCAAGTCACTGTCACTGGCCATGTCATATTGCATGTCATTGGCCAAGTCATTGGCTTAAATGATAGAATCGGAATCAAAAATGTCATTAAGTGAACTAATTTGACATAAATTCATAAATATCTAATGTTAATATAGTTGGCACTTGGCAGGGATTTGAAGCTATTTCTTGGGTTATGACCTAATTTCTGAATTGGTGTTTCATGGACATAAGAAACATGACTAAATTTAGTTTACGACCATAAATTTTCTACCAAAAGTTATATTAGTTCTTGATGTTTCAATTTCATAAGCAACACTCCTATGCTTAGAAATTTGATCAACTAGTCTAACGATTAACCAATCCTTCAATTTTGACCATAAGTATTGATGTTGCTTAAATATGATCCACCCTTATGAATTTGATCAGTCTAGTCCAATTGTTAGCCAATCTGTCAATTTTGTCTATTAAGAAATAAGAACTAATGTGACTCAAGTGGGGCCGTCTCTTTTGATGACTATGACTTGGAATGCCCAATTATCTTGAGTGTTGACGTGGCCATAACAGACCCAATTTGATAATATGGCATGCTTTGATTTGTGGAGTGAGTTCCAAGCCAATCTATCAATTTTGATATTTAAGTGGTGATGCGGTGAAAAAAAAAAGTAGAAAGGATTAGAAAATATTTATTTCATTTTTCTTTTATTTTTAATTTAATTGGTTAATATAGGTGGCTAAAGAAAAGTAGATCTCTAGTCTTTTTTAAGGGGAAGTAGATCTATAGTCTTAAGCATATAAATATTAAAATGTTGTATATAAAATATGGTTTGTTGTTTAGCCCAAGTAGTTAAGTAGAAACCCTCCAACGTTGAGGACTTGAGGTTAGGAGTTCAGGTCCTCATTGGGATAATGGGCTTATTTTGCTTAAGCAAAGGTTGAACCCACTCCACAAATCAAAGCACACCACATCCTCAAAGTAGGTCCACTATGGCCATGATAAGCTGATGAAACTAAAACATCAGAGACTGACATTAGTTACTATTAAAATCATGGAAATTACTTACATCCAAACTGATTTGGACTTGTGTGTCTGACAGGACCTGCCCCAGATGAAAGATTTACCTTCATTCGTGACTGAAAATCCTTAGTGACTGAAGATGAAAATGGTAAAAGTCTCTGGTTCGAAACAGCCCGTAAATACTTTGAATGATTGATCAAAACGTAATGTAGAATTTCGGGCTGTCGAACCAGGGACTTTTACGATTTTCATCTTCAGTCAATTAGGATTTTTAGTCATGAATGAAGGTAAATCTTTTATCTGGGGCGTGTCCTGTCAACTTTGTATCAGAGCATTGCAAACTCATATCCGAAAATCATGACAGAAAATCCAATCAATAAACCAAATTATAATCCAAAACCAATTCATTTCCCAAATCCAATTATAATCCGAAACAAAAATTAATATATGCTCAATAAATGAAATGATATATGAATAAATCAATAATTCAAAAAATATTTGCATGCAACGTTGTAAAACATATTTGTTTAAACTCGAAATCTCATGAAAACATACCAGCCTCGCTGGTTAAGAGAAATCAGACTAGCCCCTCTAGTCAAGTAACAGTAAAATGTGGGGAAGAAAGAATCACCATACGACAAAGAAGCCTCCCAGGCTTGGGCCGGAACCTCCCAAGCTCAAGGCTCCGACTACCACCCACAAACACAGAGTAAGTGAGGAGAAGAACTAATAAGCTCGACTACAACCCACATGAGGAGGAGAACTAATAAAACGACCCAAGTATGGTGAAGAAAACATTCAAAAACAGTAAAATCCATAAGGCTTCTGCATATTCAATTTATTTATGTTTTTCTTGTTTACCTTGTGGATTAGAATTGCTCTGATAACCTATGAGATTAATGTTATTGAGTTGAGGTCGGGCCTCGCAGGGCCACCTCTGATTTCAGGGTGAAATCTGGGGCAAGTCCTGTTAGTGTCCAAACTGTCTTTCATTTACATATGTTTAGGAGTCCAAATCCATGATTTAACCATTCAAATATTAAATCAACCTCTAAAGATCATCTATTGTAAAAACTCAAAGCAAATAGAAGTCATTTACTCAATCAGTTGCATCAAAACAAATGAAATGTTATGGTGAAACTTAGTAGTCTCATGATCAACAATCCACTTATTTGATCTAATTGAATGAGTAAACGATTTTTGTTTTCATTGATTTTTTGCAAAGATAATCTTTAATGCTTGATTTAACTTTTGAACGGTTAAATAATGGATTTAAGAATGTATACAAATACGAGTGAATTTGGATACACAGGTCCAAACCGGTTTTGTAATGTCCCGGAAATTTGTATTTATTTTCCGAGATCTAAAGTGTGATTATTGGACGATTTCGTGGCTCGTGGATAGAGCGGAAGTGTTTCGGGCGAATAATTATTCGAAGAATATGGTTTTAGGGGGGTTGCAAAGGTTGACTTTTTATTCGTTGGGATTCTCCAAAAACTTCCTTCACGAAAGTCGTAGAGCGCGTTGATACAAGTTCGTGGACATGTGGAACGCGTTAATCGGAGTTTGTATGGGGAAGTTATGGCTTTCGGAAAAAGTTTCCATTTTAGTATAAATAGAGGATTTCCGAAATTATTTTCATAATTCCTCATTTCCATTTTTGGAAACCATCTTCTCTCTCTTCTCTCTCGGTCAACACCTTCAGTACCGAAGTTTTTCGTCTGACCCGACTCGGATCCGGACGATCTGACCCAGCTTTTCCGGCTATCTCCGGCCGTGAAACTTGGCTAGCTTGTTGGTCTCCGTCGTCCACTCCTCTCTGTGGTGTCCTCTAGTGGCGATTCCTGGCGGTAATGGCGCAGCAAAGCGGCGAATGATAGGAGCATTTTAATGCGATGTTTTAATAGTTATTTCCCCATATTTTGCTTAGTTATTTCCTTTAC
>LYNE01010221.1:0-15036 GCA_001662545.1 Rosa x damascena | reverse complement strand
CAGGTTGACCTCTTCCTGTATCAGCATGGAAGTGGAAGTTTCCACCCTAAATGACTTCAGAATATTTTTCATCAATTCTACAAGCCAAAATGTGTTTTTGTTCCTTTTTACATGCATTGCGCTACTAATTTCGGAGAATTTGTTCTTACAACATTGTCTCCATTCTATTTGCCTTCAAAATTCAAATTCAAGCAGCTACATAGTCCTGAGTTTCCAGAAACAACCCTCTATAAACTCATGGAAGAAAGCTTCCATTATCAGAAAGTTAAAGTCACCCTTGGCATTTCTTTTCCCATTGCCTTATAGTTTTTTGGTCCCATTCCCATTGCTTTTAGCTACTTCAATTTCTTCTTTGTCGGGCTCAAGTTGTGAATGAGGTAGAATAATGTTGATCAATTAGGAGTCAATATTTCAATGACTCGATGTTGAGCTAAGCGCTGACGCCTACATTTTCCTATATATCTTCACATTATAAATCTTACTCGCGACTGCCACATTGATTGACCTCAATGTTGAGCTAGTACCCTTTTTGACCCTCAAATTGATGATTCTCGATTCTGCTACAGATCAATGATGCATCCGCTGGTGTGTTTTGAAATTTGTAATATTTTTCTTTCTCTTTGGGCTATTTGATATTTCTAATTAGATATGCTATTTTGGGGGGTCATATATAATAATAAAAGCGAAAATATATCGTTATAGATTTTTTTTGAGTAAAAGAGGTCATCCCATTATGTATTTTAGCAAGCAGTATAAAAACGATTCACCTCTATGGGGTCGACAGAAAGAATTGTTTCGTAGAAACTACTACAAAACCACCCCTAACTAAATGAGCAAACAAACTAGTAATCTCCTAGCACACCCACCTTTTAGGATTAGGCCAAAAAAAAAAAAAAAGCCCCAAAGAAGATTAAAAAACCCCAATGGGGACGACGAGGTCTCTTTTTTCTTTGCGATCTCTCCCGCTCAATGCAAGAAAAAAAATAGGCCCATCATTCACAAATGAATGAAGGCCCAAAACTAAATTAAAATTTAAAGACAAAACAACTGCTCTGACCCAAAACAGAACCCTAGCAGCCCAACTAAAACACCTAGGGCAAACCCTAGATGAGACTGCAATCAAGCTGCTGCCGCCATACACCACTCGCCGGAGTTTGACACCGGCACAACCACCATCACTGATAGCATCCTCCTGAAGACCACCACCCATACTAGCAAGAAACCAGGACAGAAACGGATCCCATTCTAGCAGAAGATAACGAACCCCACCACCATACTCGAAGCCCAATGCCGGCCCGTCATCCACCTCTGCCGGCAAAGAAGAATCGAGAGCACCACCGATCCCGTTGTCCTCCAACAGAAACGTTCGATCCCAGCCATGCCAGAGAGCGCCACCATCAGCCGGAAAACTCAGCCTCTTGTAGTCCAAATTCCATATCCGAGCAGATCCATCAGCTCCCCAACACAATCCAGACGCTACAGCCCAGGACTGCTGTAGACACCAAGCACTGCCATTCGTGTCCCCCACGAGCACACCTCTGTAGAGTCGGTCAAACACCAGATCACCATCACTTCTGCCATCAGAAGCTTGAGAGAGAGATTTAGGCAGATTTCGACGGAGGAGCCTGTCTTCACCACCACAGTTTGAACCATAAAAGGAGGCAAAGCCATCCTTCCAGATCGAAAGTACACTGCCTCCACCAGCGAAGAGAGGAAGCGGAGGAGAAAGCTCTCTTTCGAGAGTCATAGATTGTTAAGGATTTAGTATGGGGGGCGTGGGGAGTTGGTGCCTTTCTCACCTATAAAAAAAACACAAAAAACATATATCGTTATAGATTAATTATTCTCTAAATACGACTATTAAACAAAGTTTTTATACCAAGTCTAAAGACAAGTTTTTCAACAATTGAGATGCATTATGCCTTCATATTTCTAGGGACAATAAGAAGTCACCTTTTTTTATATATAGTTGACTATTCTATTAATCTTAGCATCTCCAACAATAAAAGTGATTTTCTTAGCTAAATTGTCTGGAAGTTAAATGCAATTAGCCAATTTTTGACTTTAGCTCTAACAGTGCAAAGCTGTTTGTAAGTTGAACTGAAGAAGCAAGCCACTTGAAAACCAAACTATGAAATATTATTAACTATTGAAGTTACCTATATCGTCTCTCATAGGGCAAAATCATATAATAAATAAAGAAGGGATTATGAAATGTATGAAGAAAAAGAAAGATGGGTGACTTGTATTTATAATGCCTCACCAGTTTGGCTTCTTATCGTATTTTCTAACATTATCGTGATCAGTATAAGAGCGTGCTTCTATGATGTGCATTCGAAGAAAAATATAATCGTTATCTGAAGTCATTTTCATGCCATATTAACCTGATCAGTTTATAGACTCCCATAAACTTTATACCGTATTATTGTATACCACCTATTATTTATATGTACACTTGTTTGGTGTCTAGGTTATTTCTTTTGGTCATGCTAGTTACTATTACACATTATTTATTGAGACCAACCTTCCCCCGCATCCATTGAAATTGTAGGCTGCTTTTCCCACCTTTACAGGTACTTGTTTGTCTTCAATTGCAAGTGAATGCATTAATTTAGTTCAGACTCAACAAATCAAATTATGAAGATGCATGGACCTCCTTAGTTCGGTGCAGATTACTAGTTTGCTGCATGTGCCCGTACTTCATTAAGGTCTTGTCCATTCATGTTTGTGAGAAAAAGGAAAGGGAGGTCTTGTTCAATCCCTTGAATGGTTGCACCCTTTTGCGTGGTATAGAAGGCTGATAATCCTTTATTCATACTTTTCTTTTCTTTTTGATCAGGACGGTGGAACCAATTCATTGAACACTACAGAGGTTACCGACATTAGAGTTGGATACAATGAGCTCCATGACCCAATATGGTCACCTTTCTTAAACTGTTTCATTTAAACGGAATATGGCTGAGGCTGAGAGGCATATGGTCTACCTCTAATTCATATTTAGTTTAACTGAAACAGAAATACGAGTCTTGGAAGAGTTTTTGTTTGTTTGTTTGATACAATTGGATTTGATGAGTCGAAAAGTTACTTGAACACATGCACTTGGACACAGAAACATATTGCCGTGATTTTCGGACAAACTTGATATATATAATAAGTGTCTGTGAGTCATGTCATCGAAGAAAGTGTCTGTGAGTCATGTCTTGAACCTTTGAAGCTTTAATTGTCATGACGTAACCAAATTTCTTCAAATAGAAATATAAGTCCTTTCTTCGGAGGAATTGTTGATGAACCAGGGAGACGAACCATGACAAGTGACTGGATTTAGACAGTTTGGCAAGTGATCTAATCTTCTAACCGGTCGGTCATGGTGCTATTTTTTATATCATCGGTGTATACAGACCTTTGCATGTGATCTGATATCTTTAAAATATGGTGAGAAAAGAGGTGATTTATAAATACATTTATATGTATATTAGTGTGAATTTGTACGTATGCAACAACTACTACTTAACCAGATAAATCATAATCAATGGACCAATCATGCATTTGGTGAATAAAAACAGATTAGGAACTTGATGTTTCTTTTAATGAGAAAGTTAATGGGATAGGATTGCGTTTTAATGAAGGGACTTGTGCTTTGTTAATTTCCTTTAGTCGCAAGTCATTGTCTAATTTGATTGAAGCGACGTGCCCTTTTCGTTGTCCGGTTAACATTATAAGCATCATTGTCGGCTTCAAGCTTTTTGGATCCTTATCAAACAGAAAGAGACGCTGATCCAAATCAATTAAGATATATTGCTGACTCAGTTTTCTTCATCTCTTGGAAGATCGAGTTGAACACCAACCAATCCATCTCTTTGATTATTAGATGATGTGTCGGATAGGGGCAACACCCATATTCATCATGATTCTTGCATGTTCCATGTTGTTCCATGTAAAATTTGACTAGGTATTATGCATTATTTATGTAGATTAAAACAGGTTGCAGATTTAACACTATGCTGCTGTGTTTGTTCTTCAATCTTTTCCTTGAAGTATGTATATGATAGAAGGTAGAGCACGCATGTACTTTATACTGAGATGACATGTTGAAATAAAATTTTACGTATATCAACATCGATTCTTGTATTTCATTTTCGAACAGATGTGCATGTAGAATGCTATGTACATTTAATTATTCATTCATTATTTCACCTCAGCAATTCATTTGCGGAGGAATCATTGAACGTTAAAGGCTTCCTATAAAAAAATAAGATAAAATATAAGGTACGAAAATTTTGTCATTTAGGAAAATATGCTTACATTGTTCTCCCACAACCTTACATTCACGATTTAAATTGATTGCACTTTGCTTGCCGTTTAAGGCAAAATTAAAATTCATAAACATAAGTGAAAGATTAGACGCTCTGTGAACTCCAACTCTTCAACATTTTCTCTTCTTTAATAGTTGATATTGAAGTTTCTCATTTATAGATAATTTTATTGTTATTTGTATTGTGATTTCACTTCCATCAATCTAGTGTGAATTCATTTAAAATAAATATACACGATAGTACGTTCAGTAAGTATAAACACATATACACTTCACCTGAAATGACATGTTGAGAATATAAAATGTTACGTACATCAAACATTGATCATTGCATTTCATTCTCGATCAAACCCAAGTTTAAGTATATGTTCATTATTTCACCACAATAATTCAACCAATTCCATGACTACATCAGTACATAGAAAGGAAAACAGGAAGTCCTAATCAAGCTTATCTACCAGGTAGTTATGAAATATGTATCATTTTCCAATTTGGTGACCACCTGTCGATCTGGACTAGATGTGATCGAGTGCACATGGCATATGGTTCATATAAAAATCTTATCCAAATTATAATCTAGCATGCACATAGTTTTCTGACGTCCAAATCAGTTTATGATCGACATCCTCCCTGGAATCGAAAGCCTCAAAGATTCAAAACTTCTTATATATCATTTATAGCGGCGGCCTTGGATATTATTCTAATCTGGATAGTGGTTCAGAATGCAACTGTTTCCAGTTTGATCCTAATCCATAGGCACAGCAACAGCAACAGCCATAATAATAAATGAACTATAGTCAAGCCATGTTTGATGTCTCAAGTTGCACAGATCTTTGGCTGAACCAATAGGCAACCTCTTAATTTATTTTTTGATTGTTAAAGTCCACTTTGTAATACATGCTTTCATTTGACTTCGACTGACAGTCTGACACTATACTAATTAGTACAGTTTGTCATGTATGACGGTTCACTTTCAATCTGCCTTCTTGATCATGTAATTGGCAAGAACAACTGGATAATCATGGGCAGCCCCATTTAAAAAAAATTATATTGTGTTTTAGGGAATCGATATTCGAGAGAAAATTTGATGTGTTTTCATTGATAATAGGGACATATTTATATAGAGGATTACAAGCATAGAGATAGACTTGTATATGGAAACATAATCGTATATTGATTGGATATCTACTAAGATTCTCCGAGATTAATTATCTCTAATACAAACTCTATTACAATTACTCAATTAGAGCAAATAATCTAGAGTTTGGGTCAGACACATATTTTGGATTTACTTGAATACTCCCCCTTGTGTCGCCCAAATGTGGTGCTCCTCTCGTTGCCTCATTAAAAATCTTGCTGAATAACAAAAATCCAATGAGACAAATATAACCTCGGTCGAAGGGAAAAAAGAGCACAACACACCCTTCACGTTTCGAGATCAACATGTAGACATCTCCCTTGATGTCTGTGTCTCCCCCTGATGACTACGATCATGAGAGTTCAGATAACTTCCGTAAGCTCATGCGTACAACATGTTTCTCGAACGTGGATTAGGCAATGACTTAGTAAACAAGTCTGCCACATTGTCATCAGATCGAACCTAATTCACTTTGATCTTAAAGAGCTTATGTTGTTGTTGATTGTAAAAGAACTTGGGCGTATATGCTTGATGTTGTCGCCTTTGATGTAACCTTGTTTTATTTGTTCAATGTAAGCAGCATTATCCTCATAAATGTTGGTGTGGTCATCTGTGGTAGACTTCAAACCACAATTGCTTCGAACATGCGTAACTATGGATCTAAGCCACATACATTCACGAACCGCTTCGTGAAGAGCAATAATCTCTCCATGGTTCGAAGAAGTAGCGACTAGGGTCTGTTTAGTATACCTCCAAGATATCGTGGTCTTACCCATGGTGAATACATAACTAGTTTGGAAACGACCTTTGTGTGGGTCAGAGAGGTACCTAGCATCAGCAAAACCTTCCAAAACACTTATGTTGTTTTGGGATAGGGAGAGGGAACGCAGACCACTGTTGTGGTGTTCTTGATATATGATGGATTCGAATCCATCGTCTCTCTGCAAGGATAGAATAAGCTCATATCAATCGTACTACTTAGGTATTGAAAGATATCTTTAACACCAGTCCAATGACGTCGTGTTGGTGCAGAGCTATGTCTAGTTAACAAGTTCACGGCGAAAGAGATGTCCGGTCTTATGCACTGAGCTAAGTACAATAATGCACCTATTGCACTTAGGTAGGGCACTTTTGCCTCTAGCATATCGTCATAGTCATCTTTTGGAGGGAATGGATCCTTTTTTGGATCAAGACTACGAACGACCATTGGGGTGCTTGAAGTCTTAACTTTGTCAGTATATAAACGCCTAAGCATCTTTTGGGTATAAGCTGATTGATGAATCAGGATACCATCTTCATGGTGCTCAAGTTCCAAACCGAGGAAAAACCGTGTTCTCCCAAGATCTTTAATGTCAAACTCGGATTTCAAGTGTCCAGCGGTTTCCCTTAACTCTTTAAGGGTGCCAATTATGTTCATGTCATCAACATAAACCGCTACTATTGCAAATCCAGAACTTGTTCTTTTTATGAACACACATGGGCATAGTTCATTGTTAACATATCCCTTCCCAATCAAGTAGTCACTTAGACGGTTATACCATATCTGTCTGGATTGCTTCAATCCATATAGTGAGGGTTTCAATCTTATTGTAAACGAGCTCCATGGTTTAGAGCCACTTGATTTGGGTAACTGAAGTCCATTTGGGACCATCATGTATATTTCTGTATCTAGATCCCCATATAGATACGCAGTAACCACATCCATAAGCTGTATGTTCAGTTTTTCAGAAATTACCAAACTAACAAGATAACGGAACGTAATAACGTCCATTATGAGAGAATATGTCTCATCGTAGTCGATTGTAGGGCGTTGTGAGAAGCCTTGCGCCACAAGACGAGCTTTGTACCTTACAATCTCGTTTCTCTCATTACTCTTTCTAACGAATACCCATTTATGACCAACTGGTTTGGTGTTGGGTGGTATTGGCACAGCTGGTCTGTATACCATTCTCTTCGCTAGAGAATCAAGTTCTGCCTGGATCGCTTCTTTCCATTTTGGCTAATCAGCTCTACGTTGACATTCATCAATGGAGCCTGGTTCGATGTCATTGGTCTTAATAATCTCACGCGCTACAGAATACGCAAATACATCATCAATGATGATGGAGTTTCTTTTCCATGTCCAATGTACACTAGTGTTACAGTGATCTCTAAGTTCTCAGGGATAGGTTCTGACATTGAGGCATCCCCTAATGATGTCTCTTGGACATAACCATAATCCAGAACATTCTCATGGGACAGATTTTGAATATCGATGATCAAAAGATTTGTTTGTGCCTCATTCGCTCTCTTTTTAGGGCTAGTATCCTTCAAACCAACTGGTCTACGACGCTTCCTCGCAGGACCTGTAGCCATTGACGCCACATCACTACCAATATGGGCAGTGGCACCATCTCTTGGTACCTCAGGAGCGGCGTTACGTCCAGTATTTGGGACGTCAATCCTTGCAGGCACCTTTGTAGCAGGTATATGTGATCTCATCACTTTAACAAGATCAGAAAACACATCAAGTAGAGTATCTACTACGTTCTGGAGCCCGATTATTCTTCGTACTTCAAGTTCTACTATGCGGTACAGGGATCGAGATAAGACATAGTGGGGACAGACTACGACAATTCCTGTCGTTCCTGTTGAACATGTGTGTTCTTATCTCCCCATAACAATAGGAAGACTGTCTCATCAAAGTGATAATATGCAAATCTCTCAGTAAAGAGATCGCCTGTCAAGGATTCCAGGTAGCGGACGATAGTTGGAGCCTCATT
Organism: Rosa x damascena; assembly: GCA_001662545.1. Classification (NCBI taxonomy): domain Eukaryota; kingdom Viridiplantae; phylum Streptophyta; class Magnoliopsida; order Rosales; family Rosaceae; genus Rosa; species Rosa x damascena. The sequence goes on along the minus strand of LYNE01010221.1, from coordinate 6,824 downwards.
TCCAACATATATACTCATTCGTCTCTGTGGACCCATTTTAGTATGCTATGGCGGCGTAATAGGCACATAAATGACATACCCAAATATGCATAAGTGTGAGATATTAGGCTCATACCTAATCACTAGCTATAACGCAGAGTAAGGTTCGGTGACAGTGGGTCGTAGACGAATCAGCGTTACTGCGTGCAATATTGCATATCCCCAAGCGGACATAGGAAGATTGGTTCGCATAACCAATGTCCGTGCTATCATTTGGAGGTGCTTAATAGCGGCTTCCGCGAGACCATTTTGGGTATGAACATGAGGAACTGGATGCTCTACATCAATCCCCAGTGACATGCAATAGTCATCGAACGTTTTGATATAAACTCCCAAACATTATCAAGTCGAATTGACTTAATTGGGTGGTCCAGGTAGTGAGCTCGTAGACGGATAATCTGGGCTAAGAGTTTAGCATAAGCAGCATTTCAAATGGACAACAGCGCGACATGTGACAACCGTGTCGATGCATCAACCAATACCATAAAGTATTTAAAATGTCCTCAAGATGGTTGAATCGGTCTACAGATATCCCTTTGGATTCTATATAAGAATGGAATGAGTATTTTTCGGATCCTTTGTGTAGGACGGTCTCGGTCCTAATTTTCCTTAGGAACAGGCTTTGCAGAATGAGCGAGGGGCCTTAGAAGCAACCAATAAAAATTTTAGTTGGGCCTGAGCGTGTGAAGCGCTATTCGATGAAAAATTTGTGACTACATCATCCATCATGGCGTTGGAAGTTGGAACTATGGGAAGTGGCATCAATGGCGTCATGGCCATGGGTGACGCCGTCTATGGCATTGTCAAGGGGGACATGGGCAGCCCTAGGCTGGCGGTGGAGACTGCGGCGGCGGTCACACTAAATCGGGGAATCAATTTTTGATTCTTGCTTTGTTTCGCTCGAAAAAATGGATGTTCATGTGAAGTGTTTAGTATGCGGATCATCATATCACGACCAGGATGTCTTAGTCTATCATACCAAAGCCAAAATGTGTCAGAATCCAAGAGATCTTTTCTTATTACATTATTGGATTCAATAGGTCAAATTATAGTGACATAAAGTCCACTAGCTTGACACATAAGCTTCTCTAAGATACGCTTTCGTCCGCAATCATTAGAGGTAATGCAAATGAACTCTTTTCAGTTCTTAGTATGCGTTTCTGTATAGAATCCGTTGGTTATGATTTCTTTAAAGCTCAATAAGGTTCGATTTGCCTTAAGAGCGTAGAGAGCTTATGTGACATTAATCAAGGTGCCATTTGACAAGAGGAATTTGGTCATTCCATGTTCTTGAACTAAACCCAGTGGCCCAGCTATCGTAGTCACAGAGGAATATTTAGGCAACATCTTTAAGAATAATTGCCTATGGCGAAGAATGGTGTGTGTAATCACACTATTCGCAAGACATTCCAGAATCCATTCCTAAAAGAAAAAACTTGTAATTAAAAAGGAGTCATAATGAAAAGAATTCAACTTTTATTAATAAGCCAAATTGAATTACATCATTATCTCTTTAACTAGAGAGAATCTAATAAAAAAAAAAAACTAGCTAATGCAAAACAACGGTAGTCGTCTAACTTCTTTCGGTAACTCTAAAATAAATGTGACCAACTGAGTAAATAGATGTCGGTGGAGTAAAGCTCGCTTAAGTACCACTTATCTAAAAACCTTCCTAGACATCACACATACGTTAGATGAGCCTAGTTTGAAGAAAGACTAAACCATTGGCATTTACTACAAAAATAATATGGCAGTTGCGTACATCTCTTGGAAAATATAAAAGACTTAGTCAAAATCGCCAATTTCTTGGCCCTTGAAGTCTTCAACCCTTAGAGTGAAATCGTCATCTTGATCTTCTTGCTCCATGTAATTTTCTTCCCTTGCTTCATGATACGTCTTCTACGCCTTTGCAACATTCTGGGGTGCTTTACATGCTTTGGCCCAATGTTTGGATGCTCCACACTAAAGACAAGCATCATTATGGTCAGGCTCCCTTGATCGAGGCGCTCTAGGGGCACGTTGGGTACAGCTTCTTTCCTTGGTGGCGTCACCACCATAGCCAGAGGCTTGGCCTCTCTCTCTCTTCATACGTTGACCTCCACGGTTCTGTGTAAGCCTATCTTGGTGGTTTCCTTCCTCTTTGGGGCAAGAATATAGACCAGAACATCCAGAATTATTCGTAGGCTTAGGGTTTCACTCCTTGCGTCTTGCCTTAGGAGCGCGACTATAGTTAGACTCTGGAATAGACTTGGTTCCCACGGGTCTAGAGTTATAGTTCTTCACAAGTATGTTGTCGTGCTTTTCAACTACGTTCATGGCTCCAATAAGCTCATGAAACCTTATGATGCATCCGACATTGACATCAATCCGATAATTATTTGCAATCATCAATGCCGAGACGGGGAAGGTAGAGAGAGTCTTCTCGATCAACATCGTATCAGTGATGTTCTTGCCATAGAATTCCATCAAAGACTTGATACGAAGGGCTTCCGAGTTGTAGTCAAGTACAGACTTGAAATCACAAAAGCGGAGGCTACACCATCTCACTTCTAGATCAAGAAGTAAGGAGTTACGAACGTTGTCAAATCGCTTGTCGAGTTCTACCCATAGCTTTCTAGGGTCCTCTTCATTAAGGTACTTATTATGGATGGCGTCATTCATGTACCTTGTCATGAGAATGATGGCTTTAGATTGGTTTGTCTCAAAAGTAGCTCTATTCACTTCCAAAGTGGCAGCTTATTGAGGAGTAAGCACGTTCTGACTTGGCTCTTGGATCGTATCTAGGATCCCTTTAGCCTTAAGATGCTGGAGCACATCATGGACCCATTTGTGGTATCCTGCGCCTGCTGTCTCCAGTGGAGCAAAGTTCAACTTGTTCAAGTTACTCATCCTAAAAAACAACAAGAAATTAGGGTTAGTTTCGGAGAGGGCTACCTCGAAAACATATAAAATTTCTGAGCGTAGTTGCTTCCAAGAAATCCGATTCTAAGAGGTATTGAATTAGATCAAAACAATGATGTATTTGTGGTTGATCATAACTTCTCAACAAATTCTAAGTTTGGAGGACTCTACAAGCTCCAAGCTTGGAGTGAGCACAAACCCCCACAATTTTGCTTTGGTCTCCCCTATAAAGAAGAAAAGGGGGTCGAAGAAGGGAGGTTGCAAGTCCCCGAGAAAAACAATAAAAACTTCAAAAACGAGAACTTATAGAACTTTTAAAACATACCTCGTGTCAAAAATCATCGGAAAAAGTTGCTGGAAACAGGTGGCCGGCAGTGGGCGGAGGTGGCAGGAGCTTGGCTGGCGGTTGTTACAGGTAAGGCTAGCAAAGCTTCACGCGGGAGGCTGCGAGGTGCTTGCCGGGCTTGTGCAAGGCCTGTGTAAGGGTTGTTGGCAGCTAGCGTGGCTAGTTGCAGAGGGCTGTACATTGATTGGATATCTACTAAGATTCTCTGAGATTATCTCTAATACAAACCTATGACAAATAGAGCAAGTAACCTAGAGTTTGGGCCAGACACATGTTCTGGATTTACTTGAACATATAGGTCTTTAATCCACACCATATATAACTACTTCTTTTCGAGACATGTACTCATTAAACAAGAGAAATTTTATTCGCACACCCCTAAATATTAAATACACATCTCTATTTTATTACATTCAATATGAGATTTCAAGGATAGACAAAATGACCAAAAGAAACATTTATATAAAAAGTAGAGAATATATATTGTTGAGATTTGATAATTTCACACACTGACGTTTTCTTCTTTTCTAAGCTTGCAAGTATAGAACCCTAGAAATGGTTGACAAAATTAATCAACAAACATTCATCATTTGAGAGGGAATTGACATAGTTTCTTAAATTGGAGTTTTGGAAACCTCAATTGAGGTATTGTTACTTCATTTTTTTTATTGAACTTTAAACTGTAAATTTAGATTTTCAATTTTAGTTGTTCAATACAAAGATAAACTTCTGAAAGCAGTAAGTTAATATCGATAACCTATTCTAATTTGGGTTGTTTAGTGTTCACGTCTGTAAACTGCTCACAACACAAGTTTTTTTTTTCCCTTGACCTAGTTATGAAGTATGAACTATTGCAAATTGACATTATTAACGTCAATGCCCATGTCTTTAATCTACTTAGATGAAATTAATTGGTATAGGTCTGGAAAAACTTTCACACTATAGAATAGTTCTTATAAACTAAAAAAGATTGATATGTTTTGTGAAATTGATGGCAATTTGGGAATCTTGGGGTGATGTATTTTGTAAAATATTAAAGTAAAAAATTTAATAGGTGGGTGTATTAAGTAGGGGATGTGTATTTAGTATTTAGATATGTGTGAATAAAATTTCCCATTAAACAAAGGTTGTTAACATTTTTTTCTAATACATACATACCCTTAATAGTACGTTTTTTTTTTTTTTTTAATCAAGCCCACGTGGTGAAATAGTATATTTATCACAAGCCAGAATAAGCCGTTACATACCATTCCGCTGTCCTTTAAGGACATCGACAGACAAGAAGGTAGTGGTAGTACCCATAGTGGTACGTAGAAATAGACTCACTCATTATACATTTCAGATCGTAGAGATAGCGGAGATCCTCATTTGGTACTACACCAGAGGCGCTGGACATCTAGATTCCTAATACAAGAAATTTATAAAATTTAGACAAAACTAAAAACATAATGTTGGGCCTAGGGCCTAAACCCTAGCCCAATTGAGAAGTTACAGGACTAGGGTAAAACCCCAGCCCATAAATTCAAAGCCCAAATAGGATATCCATCAAGTAAAGGTCCACCCAAGGCCCAATAGCCTGGTCCGGTCCAGTCCACCTGCCAGCCAAGCTCCATCCCCGTTGCACATACCAGCTAGCCAAGATCCGTCCGCCGCACGCCTCCACTACCAGCACTGTCCCGATCCGCGCCCCACGATCCCCCACCTACGACCCAAAACCGCACGGGACACGCCACGACCTGCACCTCCACGAGCATACCATCTACAACCCAAAACAGCACGAGCCACGCTGCCTCGACCCACAACCGCCATGGAGAAACCTAACCCTGAGCCATCGCCAAACCAGCATATCGGTGGCGCCGTCATCAGGGTTCGATCACTGGATCTACTAGCATGACCACCACCTCTGAACTCCATCCCAGCCAGACCATCCACAATCCTCGAGCAAACCCCCATCAGATGCCATCCCATGAGCAATAACATATCCAATACCCGTCCAGTAGCCAACCTCATGACGACAGTGAGGCCAGAGGCCAGCCGGTTTTCTCAGGCGCCCCGGACGAGGATGATTTCCTAGAACAAAAAACCGGCCTTTAGGGTTTGCTCGAGAGAGGATATAAGAGATGATCTTTGTTGGTGACGAAAAAATTCCGTTGAGGAGTTTGACTCACCAATTAATGCGGACTGGAGCGGGAGCTGACCGAGAACAATCAAGAAGCTTCCTTGAAGCGTTGACTTGGAGTTTGACTGTCGGCTCGAGGAGAAGGGGGGGTACCTGCAGAAAACCCTCCGATGCCTAAGTCAATACGTTTCTTAGTTGTGGAGTAGAGATAATTGGAATTCGATGGATTACCTGGACGTCGAGCCTCCTTTATATAGGCGATGACTTACTTCGGGAACAAGCCGCCATTATTTCTGCTTTGATGGCTGCATTTATTTACACACTTATAATGACAATTATTGCTGCACTAATAACAGTTAATCATTGCGTACTTACGACCGTCATTCATTGCGTATTTATGATAGTCATTCATTGCGCACTTATAATCATAATCATTGTGCGTAGTTATTGTCGTAATAATTGCTGCATTCATGACTGAAATTTAACGCGATATTAACTGCGAAGTTAATCACCTTAATTGCAGGCTCAGCAGAATTTGCCTATTCCCACAATCTTCAAATATCTTTGCCATTAATAGTACATATTTAGATCAAGAATAGCTACATATATGTATCTGTCTGATTCAGAAGGGAGGAACTAGCATCAATATCTCAATTTCAATTCAAACATTAATATAGCTTAATCTTGCATTTTTGATCATGGATCGAGCCAAGCAGCATCTTCTACTCAAAGATGTGTACATCTGCAAAAGCCAATTTATATTTTTATGCAAATTTTTTAACAAATTTCTTTCATGCATTTTCAGTTAATCTAGAGAAAACATTATTAGCTAGCATTCCTTTATCCTATAAATATTTTTAAGCGTGCTAAGTCTTCAAGGAAAACCTAATTTGTGTTTAGCCCAAACTCTAGGTTACTTGACCTAGTGGTAATAAGATTTAATTAGAAGGATCTAGAATCCTAATCAATGTAGAATTACTTTCCTTGTATGATTGAGATTCAATGCGTTGTAATCCTCTATATAAAGAGGCCCCTATTATCAATGAGAATACACAGCAAATTCCTCTCAATTTCTGATTTCCTAAAACACGTTATCAGCACGAGCCCTAACCCTGAAATCTTAAATTCGTAGCCTTCAAATCCCAGAAACCACCGCTGCCCACCTTGAAGATCTCAACTCCAGGAGTCCAGAACTGGCGGCCCCACCCCCTGAACCGACCAGCAAACCACCGAACCGGCCACCGGAAGTAGCAAAAGTCCCTCTGCCCGGTTCAAAGCTTTCCTCACCACCTCCTGCCGCCATACTGGACCCCCTGCAGCATCACCACCCCAGAAACCGGGAACCGGAAAATCCTCCACCGGAACCGGCCTAGAACCATCCGAACCGGCCACCAGAAAAGGCTGAAACCGAACCGGCAG